>VDFB02326035.1:0-66231 GCA_007258455.2 Sequoia sempervirens
CAATTCATTTCTAGTGTAAGGTGTACAACATCCTATTCTTAACACAAAGAAGAATGATATAAACCTCTTCCACAAAACTAAATATTTTTTCTACCCTTCAACAAGGGTTTCTAATGGATATTAATATAATAGTTCATGGTGTTGGGTTTTTGCTAAACACCCATAAAATTTCCAATTAAAAGTAAAAGTTTATTAGAAAAAGCTAGAACTTTTTTCCTTAGAGAATCACGGTTGAAGGAAACCTTGGGTGTCATGTTATTTTATTACAAAAAAAGATCAACGAGGTTTACCTATGGGTTGACCAATAATTTCTATAACTAAGACAACAAAATTATGGAGTTTAGAATAAGAATAGAGTTATCTTTGAAAAAAATGAAATGTGGACTAGTAGAATCCTCTCCACCATCAACCCTTGGACTAGTAGAAGCACCCATCATCATAATGGTTGTTTCTAGTTCCATTGGTAGCCAACCATGCCCAAAACAAAAACCTTAATTTGTTTACCTTCCTTTCATTCCCTAACATATTTTTTCCTTTCCTTCATCATGAGATTTCTTAATTCAAGGCTTCTAAGAAACAACATTTTGCTTCCAAGAATAAAGGAAATAAAGAGATTCCAACTAGGAATATGGTGTCAAAGTAGCCTAAGGAGAAAATTATGGAAAATTTAGTTAATATGTTCCACCTTTTTAGTGATTTGAATAGGAATTTGCATAGCTTGTTCCAAGAAGAATATTGAGACATGGCTTCAATCCAAATCCTTCTAAGTTTGATATAGGAAATTTTGGAAGACTCAAATTGCCACCTCATCAAATTGGAATATGAAGTTGTTCATAGAATAAATATTATAGAAGATAAAATAGGTACTTTGAATGCAATCAACACAAATATATGATACTTAGAAGATATGAGAAAAAATATGCCATCAACAAAAATGTATGATACTTGTGAGAAAAACATGCATATTGATTTGGTCAATGAACTCGATAATATAGTTCATCATTGTATATGTCATAGAAGGCTTGGGTTGGTTAGATACCCTCCCCTTCATATGAAAATTTAGAGAATAAAGCTAATAAAGATGCTTAATGTTCCTCTTCCTACAATTGTCTTTATGTTCTTAGTTATCTCCTCTAAGGTGAGTTATGCTCCTATATTTGGTTTTTTAATAATGTCTTTTTAGCAATGTTTAATAAAAAAAATAAGTTCATAAAAAAAGGTGTTGATGAAGTACATGTAGGCCTTCATAGTTATTTACAAAGGCCTATTTTTCATGGACATAGATGAATCATGTGCCTGTGCTCACTACCTTGAGATACATGGTCATTTATCCTCTCCAAGGATAAAGTAAGCTAAAGCTAAGAAATAAGACTATACAAATATAAAGAAGAAATATATGAAACATTATGACCATTGTGATGTGGATGGTCATATTAATTAATTTAGTTGGATGTTATAAATAGAGAAAAATTGTAATAAAAAGGTAAAAATGGTAAGAAAAACTCTGTGCCTACCATAAATGAAGAAAGTATAATACTAAAAAGGGGTACAAAAATTGATTGTACTTTAGAATGGAGTTAAAAAATTCTCTTAACATAAGGAAGGCTAGTTTTTTTTGTCATGAAAAGCAATTTTTAGCATTAAGATTCAATTCAAGGGTGTTTAAATTGATGCACTTTTTCTTTTCAATTAATATTTGCAAGCTAACCTAATTTCTCAATGTTTGGTTAGAAAACTAGGTTTAGAAACATATTAACACCCTATGCCTTATGTTATATGTTAGATCAAAGAATACACTAATTTTATTACAAGTAGACAATATGGATTGAATTTTGTTGTTAAGTCCAAGTTTTTTGATGAAGCGGTAGTAGATGTTGTTCCTTTTCATATGTTTTGGATTATTTTCTCCCACTTGTTGAAAGTGTCAGCCAATTTCTTCACTTCTTGCCAAACTTCATCTTCCACTTTATCACTTATCTATTTCATAACATTGTTGTTCAATAGCAGGATATCTTGAATCTTTCCAAAAGTTGATATGTTATTTCTAACTACAATATTTATATTATTTCTTAAAGAAGAATTTAAATCTTATGGTGGCTAAATGCAAATTTAATTATATATATATAAGAAATGACGACTTAAATGTTTAATTGAAATTTTACATTGACTCATTTAATTATTGAGATTATGTTTCATTGTGGATAGTAGATTTCACAAAAAAAAATAAAAATTATAATGTGAATCAAATGGATATAATTGATATGATTTAATCATGATTGAAAATAATTTTTATGTTGGTTGTTATGGTAATTCATATTACTTTGTGTGTGATTAATGTTAACTCTTCTAGATGAATAGTATAATTCTAATCATGTTGCTTTGACTATGTATATTCTAGATATATTCATTGTGCACAGTGGTTGTGCAAGTGTCTGGGGATTTCCAATGGGAGAAAGATGCACATCAAGAATCCCAACCCATATCACTTCATATTGTGAAGTAATATGATTGCCTATGTATTAAACTATTATAGCTATTTCTCTTAAGCATGAGTATATGACCCTATGTGTAAGTTACATTCTTTTCAATGTATTTATAATTTTCTTTGGTGTTATTTTGGCGACTTTAAAGTTCTTATGGATTTTATTTATGTCATTCATTTAATCTTAAAATTTTAATCTCGGATTTTAGTTCTTACCCACATTTAAAAAGTGTTCAAGAAGTTGATTTTGAGTATTTTTACATATTTTTGTACCCTAAGGTTTAATACCTTGATGGTAGGGTGTTCTTTGGGGTCATGTGTTGAGTGTGGTGGGTGTGTATATCACCCATATCACCTTTAGGGAAGACCATGCAAGAAATAAGCACAAAGGTGTTTCTTGGTCAATCCATTCTTCACCAGAGAAGGTGAATGTAGAGCATACCTACCTCACCATGATGAGCCCATGTTGGTGCACATGCAAGGTCATACCTTTAATTTATTTTGTAAGAGGGTTAAAGAGATCCATGTAGGGTTACATGTGTCCTCATCCTAAGGGATGAGGGTGTGTGGTATGCCACTCCCATATAGTACTTTAATTTTTTCTGTATCAAGCCAATTCACCATATTTTGGAAGGCACTTGAGGATTTTGAAGAAAGAATTTGAGAGATTTTTCTTGTGCTTTATAAAATTTGAAAATAGAATGGATTTTGGCTTGAAATTTAGAGGGTGTTGAAAGGGTGGAAGCAATATTGAAGGAGGAAGAAGATTCTTCCACTCCGACAAGATTCACTTAGGGAAATAAGTCCTTTTCCTCTTATTTTTGTTTCATTCTTGTAAATTAAATAATGAAAGGAGTAGAAAATGATTGTATTATATGTGTTTATCTTGGACTATATTTTTATTTTTACTTTGTGCACGTAATTATTTATGTGTATGTGTGAGTGTTGAGGAACAAGAGTGACCTAATTTGGATTTGTGATTATGTATAAGATCAAGCTCTCTCCGTAGTGTATATTCTTGTAAAAATTAATTTTGTACGAGTACCCATTTCTATATGTATTCCATAGTTTATCTCTTCTATTTTCCACCAGTGTAAGTCCATGATTTGGTTCTTATTTAAACACTTTCCATGCCCATGCTTATCTATTACTTGATTCCTTTTTTGCTCATGCAACCCATTCCTAGTTGATTTTCCTAGCTTGGGGGATGGATGGAGTCTTGTATGGATTAATGATGGCATATTAGTAGGGTGGGGACCACTCTCCTTGTTGGCATAATTTATTAAATTTTCTAGATTATATAGATATATAATAGAAATATATCAAAGGCTATTGTTGTTGTAATAAAATATTATAATATTTACGTCATTTTTTATGTAAATATTAAATTAGAAAATTCATGTACATAATTCTAGAAATTGGTAGTTGTGATATTCATATAAAATTTGAAGTTATTACGATACATTAATTGATTGAATTAAGATAAATATAGGGATAAAAATGTGTGTATTCATGTAATAAAAACATTATGAGGAAGAGGAATTTTTTATTTTGATCATGCATACATCTAAATAAATATATATTTCTACTTAAATTTTATTTGGAAATCGGGTTATAGGGTGAAGCCACATAAGTGGTTTACAATTTGATGGAGGAAGGAAAATTGATTTTTGTGTGGTTGCACAAATTCATGGGGTTTAGTCGAACTTGTAGGTTCGAGCGGATCCTTTAAAGCCTTCGCTTGAACCATATGGTTTGAGTGAACTACCAATTCACTCAAACCTATGAAAGGTCAACGATTAAATAATATTTTAATGGGTTCGAGAAAATGGGGGTTCACTCAAACCCCTTGAAATAGGTCTTTTTAAAGATGTCACTATCGAATTGACAATCATTTTTGTCTGCGACGAATGAATAGAGCATGTGAAGCACAGAAAACGGTGAACTCCTGGGTGAAGGGGCTCTAACACACCACCTTCGAGCGAGCCATAGTGCATCACCTTTAACCTCCACAATGCACAGGTTGGTAAATTTTGCTTCCCCATATCATACATGGCTGCAATTTGTTGATTAAATTGCATTTGTTTGAAAGTTTCTAAACCTTAAATGATAAAACAAATCCATTTTGTGCGTATAATTTAATCATAGCATTCCATGAGACCAAAGTTTGTTTGTGTGTATCCTTTAAAATGATATCATTCCATGAGACAAAAGCTCCCAAACATTTGATATTTAATTTGATATACCTTGTTCCAAAGCTCCCATTTTGGCGTAGGTAGGGTGAAGGTTGTAAAATTTGTCTTTACAGCTGCCAATTGCATTTGCTTGAAAGTTTTTGAAGCCTTTTCAACAAACCCATTTGCTGCATATGTTAGAATCATGGCATTCCATAAGACCCCATTTTGTGAATATCCTGTAGTTGGGCATTCCATGAGAACACATTTCTTAATGGCCCCTCATACACAATCAAATGCCGCTCAAAAGGAAATCAAGTTTTATTCGGTTCATTAAATTATATTCAAAAGCATATTATTTATTAGACAAAAAATTAACTCGCAATAGTAATATTAAACAATATCCTACTTTGAGTACTTAACATTTTTGTATGATGCTAATCTTAAATCTTAGCATATAACTTTTCAATAGAAAAATATAAAGGAAAAATGCCCTACCATACTTGGTGGTGCTTAGCATTACTTTCCCATAGCTAGTAAAGGTGGTCAAAAGGAACTCCATCCTAAACTCAACACAAAATTGGGTACACATTTAGAATAAGTAGACCACTCATACATGATAACATTTTTTTGTACCATCAAATAAATTAATGGATTAACTTGGCATCATTATTAAATACATATTAGTAGGTTTCCTTATCTCATTCATAGCCATGTCATGGCCAATTTCTTTGTGTCCTTATTTCAAGAATATACCTCACTAGATCTTCATACATCCTCCTATACCTTTCAATGAACCAAGACATAGGGTTATAATGTCTAGCACATAACTCCAATTATTATTATTTATATAAGATTAGGAGAGTTCTCACACATTCACATTAGGATAAACCCTGATGATGGTGACTGTAAAAGTTCATCTAAGATTCTAGAATATATTTGAGGAACCGCACACACAAACCTCAAAGTAGATAATATTTGATGATAATTGGTTGTCTTTCATTAGCTAAAGCCTATATAGTACAGATGTTTAAGGATGTGCTTTTAGAAATTTACCAAGTGAGATCATTATCCTCTGATCAAACCGCTCTTCCAATTTAAATTTTTTAAGATAATAATTGAAGGCACACCAAATAATCATATTATGCATAATTAACTTAGATGTTAAGAACATGTTGATGATATACTTATATGATTATACAATGTATAAAAGAACTCTCAAACTATATCTTAGATTCTAAATCATCACAGTGTTCAATAAAATTTATCATTTATATATTACTCAAATATATAATCAACATAATTGAAATTCAAGTCAATAAAATAAAATTTAACAAACAAGAAGTTGACTTAAATCTAATTTAAATTTTGAAAGACTAATTTTATTAGAAGACTCCTTTAGAATTGTTGCCATATACCTAAGGGTCATCCATGTGGGTTGTCATATTATGATCTAGTGAGATATTGTCTAGTCCTAAGATTTCATTTTCAATTTAAAAACAAAGCTACTATTTGAGGCTTCAACCAAGGATAATTAGCATGTCTTGGGATTTGATATAATCTTCTTCATCTTGTTCAACTTCCAAGCAATTTCCTACGCCCATTAGATTCCTTCAAGAAAAACAAAATGAGAAGACTTTTAATATATTTTGGTGCATGTTTTGGTGGGCGTTATTTTTATATTAAAAAGGTCATATACCTATGTTCCAATGTGAAATTGTAGTGTTTGTCTTAAAGTTAGGTTACTTAAATTTTTCTTATATTAATAATTAAATTACTTTCTTGATTTACTTAAAACCTATAATTTAATGTTATGCTATCATTGTTTAAGGATTTTGAATGGTTATTGGTCTTGGAGTCTTAGTTTTAAATAAATAAATAAATTAGATTTACTATCATATTTAGAAGTTGTATTTTGTTATTATATATTTTTTAACATATATAAAATGTATGGTTGAATTAGTGAGATGTTTATAACAAGTATACAATATGAAGTCAAACTTTATTAGATTTATTCTTGATATATTAGGAATAATGATTAAATTTATAGTTTTATACAATCTATAAGTATAACTAGTTTGATGGTAGAAACTTTATACATATAAAACTATGATAAATGTGTGATTATTTTTCTCTCCAATCTATAAAAATTTTATGTGCTTGGCTATATAATTGAGATGATTCACTCATAATGTAATGATAAAAAATTAGTACATCAAAGAAATATTTCTGAGACATTGCTACCATTCTACATGACTCTCATGGAAATAAGAATATTAATTTATTTTAACTAAATATTGTGTGTACTCTATCTTGAATAAATAATTAATTTTGAATTATATACTTATAATTTAAAATAAAAGCATCCTTTGTAACATAGAATAGATAGGTTAATTAATGAAATAAAATATGTTCTTATATTAAGAAAAAATTACAAATATGGAACTCATATGAGAAATTGACTAAGACAACTCTGTGTGAGAATTAAGATGAGAATAATATATACCTTCTTTCAAGAATTAACATTAGATTAATACTTGGCTCATATTGTATAATCACACTAGAAACCAACAATGGAAGATTGAGAGTCTCAACTAAGAATTCCACCTTATAAATCACATTCATACTAAAAGCCAACAACTAAAGACCAAATTTCATAAATAGAGTTCATGTGTTATATATCATGCCTTTGAGGGGTCCACAAGTACCATGAGCCTTTTGAAATCCTTCTCCATCTAAATGCATCCATTCCAAGACCATTGGGAGGTGGGTATCCCAAGTTCCTTAATTTCTTGTAGGAATTTAATCAAGAGTAGGATATTGTGACTTTGGCATGTAAGATAAGGTAAACCCATAAAATTCATGAAATGGAATATTTGGAATAGGTGTAGATCATTTGTAACTAAATTCAAGCATTAAATTAATGGAAAAAGATAAATATTAAGAACTAAAAGAAGGATCCAAACCATAAAGGAAAATAAAATATTAACTTAAAACCTCAATGTCAAAACAAGAGTTGAGATAAAATTAGACAAAATGTTAGTAGGAGGAAAGATCAAAAAAATTGAAGATACCCATGGTAGATGAGACCAAACAAAGAAATCACATTTTCTTCATCCATGATACCTAATATTCCATGCAAATGATCTTATTCCAGGTGAAATATGGGTTTTCAATATAAGGTGACAAGAATATCACCTTGGTAGTTTTTGACATCTTTATTCTTGTCGTAAGTCACAAATTCACAAAATCACAAAATTTCTCAAAAATTGATAATTTAGGTAATTGATAGTTGATTTGAGATGTGACCTCATTATATTCACTAAAACTTAAATTATGCGATCAATTGAATCATTCAATTAGGTGAAAGTGAAGGGTATTAATGTTTATTCAATTTTCAATTTTTAAAAGTTTAGTATTTTGATTAATCACTAATTCAATTTATATTGGTGGAGGATTTGAGGTAATAGAAAAAATATGTACACAGATTAAATCTTCATTTTCTCCTATTCTTTCATTCTTTCTTTCTTTTTGTACTAGGGTTAAATCTTCATCTAGGTTTGTTGTGTACTTATAAGAAACCTTTATTCCTTAGTATCATGTTCTTGTATTATATGGTAACTTTCATGATAAATATTATGTGCATGTCCCTTCCTCCTATCAAATTTTCTTTATGGATATGAGGAAGTTTATTTCTAATTTTTTGGTTTCCTACTTATCAAAATATTGCTTCAATAATTTAGAAATTATATTTACAAGCTTATCATCTCTCTCATTTTCTTCTCTTATTTGTACCTTAACTTATTCTCTATATCTATCTTTGTTTATTTGATAATTCTTTTACTACTTGTGCCTAAGACTTGGCTTGTCAATTTGATCTTTTGTCTAATTGTATTTTTCCTCCATGTTTTGATTGTAGGATAGATCACTTTTATTTATAGTGAATATATTCCTTCTAGAATATTTAATTTAATTTCCTCTACTATTTTAAGTGGTCAACATCTTATTTTATCATGATCAACTCATGGAGCCCATTTTCCACAATATTTTGCAAGTTATTTACTTTCTCATTAATTATATTAATCTCTTAATAGTTTCTAGTTGGATTTTTTAATTTCATTCATATTTTATTCCTCATGTTATCCCTTTGATTTTATAGCTTCAAGCCTCTTTTTTTAACCATTAGTTCATTTATACACAGTCTTGATGGCCAAAATAATGGTGTAGACATGGGGCTATAAAGTTCTTGCTTTCTTGGATTTCTTCCTCACTTTATCCTTTGTTTTCTTAGAATGTTTCATCCTTATTATTATTGATATATTATTTACCATCCATCCTTATTTTCCATTATTTTGGTCCTCCAAAGCCAATCCAAGATTCTTGTATGCATTCTCACTCGTTAGATTCAAAGGGTGACTGGGAGATTTTTTTTCATTTTTCTTTACCTTTGCTTCATCTTGAAGAAATGTACTCAAATTTTCCTTTCCCTTTTATTTTCTATGTGTTTTTTTCCCTACCTATGTTTCATTTTGGTATTGGCTATGAGGTGTTATGAGCTATTCTTAGTAAAATAGCTACTTTTTATTCATTTTTTTTCTTAAATTTCTGATTTTTCCTATTCCTTAAAAATCATTTGATATTAAATTCTTACATTCATATAACTATAACTAATACACCACCTTATTTTGATGATAATTTATTTCAATCCACTATTGACATTCCTTTTATAATTATATCATCCTTCAAGCATTTTCCATCTTTATAAAATTTTATGTTCTAAATTATTTCATAAATATTTTCTTAATCTACACCATTATTTAACATATAATTTCCAATTATTAAATCATTCATGCTATAAATCCCTTGCTTTTAAAAGAAATGTGTTTTCTTGTTTCCTTCATGAAAGCAACATACTTAGAGAATAATTTTGGTGAATCAAGAATTTCCCATGCCTCATATAGTATATGATGTTTGTAACGCCTACTGTGGAATCCAAAATACAAAGTATTAATTACAAATTATTCAATATATATATATTTTTACACATTCATATATATATACAAATGTCTAATGGATTCCAAGATGACATTACTTAAACATTATAATTAAGAACATAACACCATAGTATTAAAGTCACAAACACAAGTACAAATCATATTTGTGAATAAACCACTTTTCATAACTTATACTTGATTCAAGATATTCATAAATTCAGATTACATCCAGTGAGAATCTCATAAGATCTCGATACATCATAATGATGGTACAAAGAGTATACTCATTAACATGAGATAAATATACAATAAGGGAAATGATCTCCTCATATCAAATATCCACATCCGAATATGATCAGTGTCCAATGTCTCGATCATCGAAGTATCAAGAACCAGCTACAAGTAGAATGTCATCATTAAGAGTATCCAATGAAAATGTAGCACGATTTCCGCCCAACCGCGTGGTACCTGAAGGTCCACTCCCTCCGTGCTAGGAGATAATGAAAGGTCCAAAAGTCAATCAAACACAGAAGAATGAACATACATTACATTACATTACATTACATGGCTGACTTCACATAACAACATGACCACATCAAACCAAAGTATATACATCATATGCTTTCATAAACAATCACAATAAACAGTTAACTCTTCACAAGAGACTACTATCATGCATTAGGATAGAGTGTCATCACATAGTTGTTCTAAGTTACCCTGGTGAATCTTCCTAGACTACCGGCCCTCATCCAGAGTTATCCTGGTAGTCTCTATCGATTCCTAGCCCTTAGACAAACTCATGTGGAGTCGAGTCACCTTTCAAGTAGACAAGGAAATCGACTAAGCCATTCCAGGCCTTCTCAACCTACCCTTAATCCAGATGAGCATTAAGGCACTAGGTGAGGCATATATTTATCTAAATTTAATTAATGAATCCCAAGTACAATTATTAATATTTCCACTGAATTAATAACTTCCAATAAGTTACCTCGAAACCCCTTGCACCGCCCTTATTGAAAAACCACTCTTCCTTTTGCAATAATACAACACTTATTAAACCAAAAGATAGCCAAGCACGAACAAACCTAATCATCACCACAATCCATTCATGATACATAATACTTTTACTCTTAGTTACCACATAGGTAATAAAATACAAACATGCATGGCTATCTCACAATACATTAACACAAATGATCATCATAACTCATATATAGAATAAACATCCTAATAAAAGAGTTCCCTAGCCTCTAGAAAATAAAACCCATACTACAAAAATGCAATCATAAATTTCAACCATAACAATATTGCCCATACAATACCAACAAATTCTCGCATAAATATTCAAATATGTCACAACAATTATATATGCAAGAACCTTACCTACTCACTGCTTATTCAAAAGAAATTAATATCTACTAACACAATTCAAAGAATTAGATCACAACTAAACTACTATCTTCTACACATACATAATTATCCTTTCAAATACTTAAATTTCCTTTTACTCAAAATTGTTCAAATAAATATTATTTAAGGAATTTCCAATTCCTATTAGTTAAATTAAATATAAAGCTTCATCTTCTAAATGAAATACATATAACAACTAAATTGATCATCAATCTAAAACTAATGATAATAATGAAAGTTACAATTAAAATTTTGAACATATTAAATATTATTTTAACAATATAGATGCATAATACCATTCCCGTAACAAAACAAATCTAAAACCTCCTCAATTTAAAATAACATAAATTTATTACCCTAGTAAATCTATGACACGAATATTATTCCTCTAGCAATAAATTATACTCTTGTCGATAAAAATTCAAAACCATATAAATTCCTATAATTAAAATTGGTGTATTTATATGATTAGACAACTGCACATTATTAAAACTCATACCAAAACTTCGGTTCACTTAAGGCTCTCCATTATTCGTGCATGTAAAGTGCACACTGTGGTAAGACTATATTAAGCAGGATAACTCATACATCGATTCAAGGCTATAAAAACCTAAATAACTCTGAGTTAGAGATCAATCATAATTAATAGTCACCTATCTACAGTAAGAAGGCTACGTGCAAGTACACATCAGCAGGACGTTATAAATCTAAGAGATGATAAACTATAGATGACTTAAATTTAAACTCAAGGTGTCGATGTATAAGTTAGAGTCAAGAGACTTCAGCATGCGTGTCCAGGGAAATAAATATCGTATGACAATTTCAAATTCTGGTGATAGCTTCCAAGTACATACTGCTAATGTTGCAACTCACTTTGTGTCAATAAAAAGACGAGCAAATGAATCATGACCCAAGACCGAACTAAAATGGAAAATATCAAGCATCTCCAAGACAACTTAACAATGTATCATTCGGGAAATAACTAACTCAATACAATTCACTGTGCTCAGAAAAGTGACGTTTTAAAATGGCACAAGAGACAGCATGCAAATTATACTAACTCCAAGTTAAAATATTTGCAGATAAGATAAATATGAGAAGTGATTTTCCCAGTGTCTTATGAGTTGCATAAAAGATTAAGAAAGATATTTAAATCTTATAAACAATCTACTAAGTTCAATAATTGCGACTGAAATGGATGCAAAAAAAAAAGAAACAAGGCAGACATATAAATCTATACTCCCAATCTTATCCAAGCGCTGCCCCTGTGACAGATTTGAAGAAATCAAGGAGTTGGTTCATACGTCCACTCCCTTCTATTTTCAAGTGTTACAATTGTGACAGGTCGGCAAAAGAACCAAGGAGTTTTTCTGACACTATTACAAAATACACCCCATGCAGAGAAGAATACATGCAATAAAACGTTGGTTAAACATTCAAGTGTATTCAGTAGACCAACACAAAACTCCTGTCAATTATTTAAATCTATACATCTCTCTATGTTCAGGTGCGGCAGAAATGTCAGGCTGCGCGTGGAAATAGGGAGTTCATTTAAATCTATACACCCTTACATGCGCAAGTATTGGCGCAGTGATAGATGGCCAAAGGGATCAAGTAGCTATTTAAACTTTTGTCCTCTTTATTCCAGCGCTTCTGTAGTGACAAGCTGCGTAGGGTATCAGGAATATTATTTTATCTATACGCCCTACCAAGTGCATGTGCTACATCTGTGACAGGATGCGTAAGAGTTCAGGAAGGTTATTAAATATTACCAAACATTCTATCTCAATTGCTGCAGCTATGATAGATTGCGTATAATATACGAGAAGTTTATATTTGTTATGATTAGAAATTCCAGAATGGAAAAGCACAGAGGTAGACTCAAAAAGATCAATGTTGGCAATACCCAGCTGAACTTTACAAAGAAAAAATTAAAGAACTAATATAATGATTCTTTGAGAGATCAAAACCGTTTCCACCAATTGCAGGCAACGATGTTGAAAGCAGGAAAATTAAGTTCCAAGGAAATCACAGGTTATCTACTATGTCAAGTTTCCAGCAATTCTTCCTAACCTCACATTTGAATCTTGCATGCAAATAAAGGATGATAAAAGACATAATCATTCCAGATTTACCAAAAATGAGACTATTGGTCTTCACTTGAAGTATGGAAATTAAGCAAAGATTCTTAAGAGATTTGAATCAATTGGCTGAAACAGACAGCACTATGAGGATCTCAATCTTTGTTGAGTTCAAAAGGTTACGTTATCAGAAGGGTAGTTCATGCAGAGAGGATAGGTGTGGCTTAATGCAACCAGACATAAATTAGCACGAGGCTTAAGATTTTATTATTAAACAACAAGATCAATCATCAACCAGGCGGCGCCCAAGTTAGAGGATCCATAAAACATTTTGCATGACATCGGGGAGAAAAGACTGAAGTAGGATAGGCCAGAAGATAGCACAAATAGATTTTCCAGCAAAATTGTTAATTCGATAAATCTATAAACTCACTGCCTTAAATTTTCTTTCCAAGATTATTGCAAGAGAAACTATTCTATTATATGTATATCGTTTCCACCATTACAAGCAGATCTTTCTATATAATTCTGTGCAATAGAATATTAGACATGCTAGAAGAAACGTGCTATCAGACTATAAATCTTTTCCTTTAACGGTTTATTCTCCTCTATTAAGTATTTTGCTATGTTTAACTTTTAATATTAATGGTTTCCCCTAATTGTTTTCTTGTTTTGAATATGTGCAGGTTTGTCAAAGTAATTCTTTCCCTCATGCAAATAAAATTACAACCATTAAATTTTCAGGAAAATCTCTTCAGAAACTTCTAAACAGGGAAAATTGCAAAATAATAATAAAAAAAAAACCTGGTTCAGAAGTTTGAATCCAACCAAGATCTGATCCTGAATTCCCACGATTAATCTAGGTTCTTCAAAATACAAAATTCCTTCGAAAAGAAAAACCCTCCTGCCAATCTTTTATCAGAAGCACCAAAAGGAAAACCATTTTCTCCCATTGCCGTGCCAATTCTTCCAAAACTTTGTTGTATATCAAAAATGCAACTCCTAACGGCTTATTAATGCCATTCCTCAAATTTCTCATGCAGTTATAAATATCTAAGATATTTTCACATAAGTCTAATTTCTAGATATTTTAACTTTTGAAAATATACTCTTTAAAAATATCTTCTTTTCCTTAATTAAAATTTGCACAATTAAAATCAACAAATGCAATTAATTAAATATCCCTTTTAATTTAATTGAATAAATCATACCATCACCAAATCATAGTGATTTAATATTTCAATAAAATAACGTATAATCAAAATAACTTAATTTAATAAAACCCTTTTAAAGAACAATAATTAACCTGTTTAATTTTAATTTAAACAAATCAACTCACACAAACACAACACGATAAAAAAAACAAACGACAAACAACAATGGGCGACAACTGATACTTGTTCAATGAAGAACGGTGGTTAAACAAGGACCTGAAACTATCTCCGAATCAACATGATTTTATGGATTAGGGTACGCTCAGGCCTGACAAGCAGGTGGAACCAATACCCGGTACCTGTATCTGCAGAAACATCAACGTTAGAACATACATATACTCATGTTAGAAAACACACCGTGAATAAGAATCGCAACATAGCAGGGTACTCACGAATGAGTAATTCCATACTGTCTTCTTCACCGACACAAACGAGCATGATAAATCATAAGCAATCATTACATCATAATAACATAAAAATCAAACACATCCAGATAAACACATTAACACTCAGAAACTATATATCCACTACGCACATGCATCCATCATAATACCTTAATCAAATGATCTCGATGTCCAGTGTATCATCAACAAATTTTAACAACTAGCAATCAAACAAAAACAAACGGATACACATAGTAACAACTGGAGGGGTACTACACTGTGGATGAAGATCTTTTTGGAGTTTTGGGTGGCAGTGTATTTTTGTTGGTACTAATCCGACACTTAGTCATTTTTCACTAAGTGTTGCCATCAATGCCAAAGGGGGAGATTGTTGGCAAGAGACACTGCACATGTTTTTTGGTGTTGTCATTGATGGCAACCCTTGTTAGCTATTTGATCCGCACATTGCAATTTGCTCATACCAGCAGATAGATTGAAGATAAGTGATTATCTGTTAAGCTAGAATAGAGCATTTGGTAATTTCATATTATTCGATTCATATGCAGATTTTCTGTTATTAGTTTGTGTTGTGGATCTTAAGGAGTATTGTTCGATGCATAATATGTGTTATCTGTAAATCTTGGTGCCTTGTATCAATTTGGGTGGAAGTTAGAAGGTCTGGTGAACTAATTTTCTGCTCATCAGTATTTGGAGGCTAACTTGGTGAATATAGTATGTTGCGGATATTTGAGGAGTTATTGTTTAAGTATTTTTGTGTTTGAACCTTTTGATTTGGGTCCTCACTATGTTGTGGTCGACTCTTGTGGATGTGCATTGAATATTATGGATGATTTGAGCCAACTGTTTGTGAATATTTCTTATTTTTTTGAAGCCGACATGTAGCGATTGAATTCTTGGTGGCGGATATATATAAGTGATCAATTATATCATTTTGGTGTGTGTTTGATGAGAGTTGATGTATGTTGCAAATTTCAGAAGGTCAATAGAGTGATTATGCATAGTTTCACTTGTGCATTAAGGATTTTTGGTGCGAATTGAAGGAGAACAGAGCAGAAGAGTAGAATTAGTCAGAAGGTCCAAAATTTGATTGTTGAGCCTAACCGGAACTGTAATCAGGCATTTGCAGATGCTACTTTATCAATTCAAATCTTTGGAAGTATTCCAAAATTTTGTAAGGTAGTAAGCCTTTCAATTTTTGAATAGTGAGCTCTAGGTAGTGTGCCTGAATGCAAGTGCATTCTCATTTTGTAATCTTTTCTTTTGAGTATACTCAGAACAATATTGTGGATTGACCTCCACTGTGGTTTTTCCCCTAATACGGTTTCCACGTAAAAAAAATCCTTGTGTTATGGTGTTGTGGTTGTTTGTCTTATGTGCATGCATTTTTATTTTGGTTGAATGTTATCAATGCTTTAATGATCAAATTAATAAAGTTAAAAATTGCACAACACTGATTCACCCCCACTCTCAATGTTGCTTGATTCCAACATAGAAAATTGTAATAAAGATATGTTGCAAGTGTTCAATGGTTTGTCCGATTTTGGTCCAAATTTGCTCATGTGGTTGTGTGGTTCAAATATGTTGTTCATGGTTGTTATTAGGTGTTATATCCATATTTTTGGTTGTTGATTCATTGTACAATGCAAGTTGTGTTCACCAGTTGTGAACTATGGTTTTCTGTGTTTTTGGTTGAGGTCTGAGAGAAATGTTGTTGGTCCAGATTTCTCTTTGATGAAGTCTTATGACTTGCGGTTTTAGAGTTGTGTTGGCCTGGTTGTATTAAAGATAGTTTCGGCATTTGGAAGATTCATGCTTAATGGTTCTATGTGTTTTACACTGGTTTGGCTGACCTTGTGTGAAATACTACTTTTGAGGATGATGAAGCATGTTGGATCTTTTTGGGTCCCTTGAAGAGTGGGTTTGGGTCACCCTCATTCTAATTCCACCCTAGGATGTTTTTGGATCTGTTGATGCGAGGATACCATTTATGGGCTGAATTACGCTTGACCCATGAAGAATTGAAGCATAATGAAGCAACCAATACTCAAATCTCAACAAGATCAGTCAATCAAAATTGAAAGTAAACATTTAAAAAAAACCTAACATGCTAATCTTATGAAAGCTTTAAAGAAAGCATCTACTCTAATCCATTAAAATTTATCCTGTTGTGGAATTGGTGTCATGATGATGTGGACTAATGACCCTCTCCCAATCTCGTGATAATGAGTTTGTCTCAATCGATTCTATGGAAGAGAATCGATGAAACCATGGTGTTTGGTGTATGAAAAACCTAAATTAAGCTAAAATGAACATGATGAAAGCTAAGTTACCATGATTTTATGCTATAAATGATCTAATTATGCAATTGCTAAGCTAATTTAAGCTAAAATGATGCTAAAATATGAAAACCCTAATTTATTTACAAACTAAGATGGATGCATGGAAGCCATTAATGAAAGCTTGAAGCTATTTATGCAACTAAAACAAACTGAAAATAAGCTAAATGTGTGCAATTTTAGAGTATCGATGTAAGCAAATTCAACAACATGACTTTTCAATAAAAGATGGATCCATTTGTCTCCAAATAGTGATCTATTTATAGGAGAGAAAATGAGGAATGAATGGTTTTGATCAACATTCAGAATGAAAAAAGATGAGAGACATGGATCATGGATTCTTATCAACATATGAGAATGCAAGATGAAGATTAATCAAAGGCTCACAATTACCTCAAACAAACAAACAAACTTTTGACCTGATCACACAGGTCAAAGGTAACTTGCTAGAAAGGTAAGAGGGTTAACTTGCTTTTGAAGCTAAGTGAGTTTTTTGGAGGAGAGGGAATATTCCTTAGAATATTCCATTAGGGTGAGGAAAAAGATGATTTTACAAATTAAAACAAAGT
Source organism: Sequoia sempervirens (assembly GCA_007258455.2). Taxonomy (NCBI): domain Eukaryota; kingdom Viridiplantae; phylum Streptophyta; class Pinopsida; order Cupressales; family Cupressaceae; genus Sequoia; species Sequoia sempervirens. The sequence continues at coordinate 17,665 of VDFB02326035.1, forward strand.
TTTAATTGTGCAAAAAGGATAAAGAATATTCCATGGGAATATTTCCTTTGATTAGAGGAATAATTAGTTTAATTGCTAATTAAACAAGATTTAATTTATGCAATTAGTGGATTAGACGAATTAGAGACATTAAATTAGATGATTTAATAAATAGGGGAAGGGTGAAATGATATTTAATTAAATGATTTAGGGTTATTTAATTAAATAAGATGACTTAGGAGATTAAATTAAATATTTTGATTTATTTAATTTAATGGGATGAAGTGTTAGTGCGAAAAGAGGTGAATTAACCCAATTTAATTAATTATGCCAAATAGATGAAAATGATGAAATTAATTAATTAGCTAGGCTAATTGAATAAATTAAGAAAAAAGAGGATAGATAAAGAGGAAATGATGTTAATAAATCTGATTCGAGTGTATGACATCGATTAGGACATTTTTCAGTGTCTATAGAAACCAACCTAATTTGAATTTAAATTTGGATGGACGACTTTGGATGTGTTTCAAAGTTGAAGATGGTATAAATGCAAGATGAGTTAATAGTGAAACATGAGAGAGAAAGAGGCAAGAGCAAAGAAGAGTGAAAATGAGAAAAGATAAAGTGTAATTTTATGTAACATTGATTCTATTCAGTGAGTGTGTGTGTTGAGAGTGTGGAATAATCAATGCAAAGCTTAATGTTGTGTTTCTAGATGCACTGAGAAGAAGGTGAACTCTATCATTCATCCATGTGTGTGAGTAATTATGGTGGAATCCTTTGTTGCATTGGGATTGTAGTCTCTCTATAACAAGTCTTCTTTGTCTTCTTTGTATCTCTGTGGCAGTGAGCCCTCCAAGTTGTAGCCTTGTTGGACAAGGAGTCCTTGTTCCAGAGTCCTTATTTCAAGCAGTGCGCCTCATTTCAAGTAGTGATCCTTTTTGTAATTGGTTTTGATATTCTCTATAGTGTGAGTTAATCCTCATAGTGGTTTTTCCCTTATTAGGTTTTCCACGTAAATCTAGTGTTATTGTGTTTATTTGTTGGATTTAAGTTTCTACAATGACATTTGATGATTAATCATTTAAGTAGTATTCAGAATTGGTTTTGGTGATTAAATTAAAGGTTAATTTTGTGACAACTGATTCACCCCTCCTCTCATTTGTCTTAATCAATAATTGGTATCAAATCTTGGTTCCTTGGTGAAGATCTTAACCACATGAGGAAGGTCTGAGATGGCTGGTAAAATGGTTTATGATTATTCAAGGTTCGATGGAACTAATTATGGTATCTGGAAGTTATTGATGGAAGAATATCTAGAGTATTGTGGATATGAAGTGGAGAAAGCTTACAAAAATCCCTACACTCCTCCTGCTAATGGTCCAAGTACACTTGAAGAAATCAAAGCACATGAAGCGAACAATAAGGTGAAATACATTTTGAAGAATAGTCTGGTACATTCAGAGTTGATCAAGGTTCAGACTTTGAAGACAACTAAGGAAGTTTGGGATGCTTTAGAAATAGCACATGATGGTCACAAAAGAGGTAAAGAGGTGAAACTATAGAATTTGGAGACATAGTTTGATCTTCTACATATGTCCGAAGATGAAAATGTTAAAGCTTATATACAGAGATTGGATGAGATAGTGGTTGGAATGTGGGGAATTCATGCTACTATTGATGAAACAAGGATTGTAAAGAAGATTCTCAGAACTCTTCCTGATGCTTACAATGAGAAGGTGAGTTCTATTCAGAAGACTATAGATTATAATACTTGTACTAAGGATCTGCTATTAGGATTTTTGACATCTTATGAGATGAGGAAGCTGAGTCTAAGGAATGGAAAAAAATCAGAGATTGCCTTTAAAGCTACAAAAGGTTGAAGAGTTGGATGAAGAGAACTTTGATGAAATAGAAGCTAACTTTGTAAGAAGAATGAGGAAAGGCTCTGGTAAGTATGAAGGTAAGTTTCCCTTTAAATGCTTTAGTTTTGGAGAAATAGGTCATTATGTTGCAAAGTGTCCATAAAGAGATAAAAGGAATAAACAAAGATATGAGAAGGAAAAGAAAGGAAAGAAGATTAACAAAGCTTACTATGTGAATGAGAATGCTAGTATATCTAATGAGGATTTAGAATATGAAGATCCCGATGAAAATGAATGCTTGTTCTTGGCGATTAAAGATGAACCTACTTCTGCTAATTCTAAAAAATAGGTAAAGGAAATCCCTTCAGAGAAGGAGAAAAATGAAGGTACAGTTATCTCTGCCCTACATGCCAAACAAGAGAAAAATTATTGGGTAGTTGATAGTGGTTGTTGACATCACGTGACTGGTCATAAAAGTAAGTTTGTTAAGCTTGAGAAATGTGATGGAGGCTTGGGTATGTTTGGAGATGATACTAGTGCTAAAATCTGTGGGATAGGTTCAGTAAGTTTTGATGGAAAGCATCATATTGGCGATGTTTACAATGTTAAGGGTTTAAGGGATAATTTGTTGAGCATTTTTTAGATGTGCAAAAAAAGATATGATCTTGTGTTTAAGGATGAGAAATGTGAGATCCAAAAAGGATCTGAAATATTGATTGCTACAAGAAAGATATCTAAAGGGAATATCTATCAACTTAAGGGTGTTGATGGACGATGCTTTATGACTCAAATTAATGACAGTTGATTATGGAATAGGAGAATGTGTCACATGAATTTTGATAACTTGAAAATCTTGTTAATGCCATTTGTTAGAATTCTCAATTTGGAGAGAAAGAAAGAAATCATTATAGATCAAAGGAATAGTCTACTACTAGACAACTGGATTTAGTTCATACATATCTTTGTGGTTCTACAAGAGTGAGAAGTCTACTTGGTGAAAGGTACTTTATGATTTTAATTGATGATTATTCTAGATATACATGGGTTACATTTCTTAGAGAGAAATCAGATGCATTAGATAGATTCAAGGCATTCAAAGAAATAGTTGAAAATGAAGTGAATTTGAAGATAAAATGCTTAAGATCTGACAGTGGTGGAGAATTCACCTCCCATGAGTTTAATATGTTTTGTGAAGTGCATGGAATAAAAAGACAGTTATCTTCTTTGATAACTCCTCAGGAGAATGGAGTTGTTGAAAGGAAAAACAAAATAGTTCAAGAAGTTGCTAGGTCAATGATTACTAAGGTGGGTTTACCAGAAGTTTACTAGAAAGAAGCTATGCATACTATTGTTTATGTATTCAATCAATTTCAAGCAAGAGAAAATAGTACACAGACTCCCTATGAGCTATTGCATGGAAGAATTCCTACTGTTAAATATTTCAAGGTATTCAGAAGAAAATGTTATATCAAAAGAGATGACGAAACTTTTGGAAAGTTTGATGCAAGAAGTGATGAAGGCATTTTTCTTGGATATTTTACTAAAATCAAGGCATATAGATGTTTCAATAAAATACTAAGAAATATTGTAGAAAGCTCGAATATGAAGGTTGATGAGACAATGAAGAATTCTATTAACATTGATGGATACGTATCTGATGAACATGATTGTGCAAGAATAGAAGAAATTATGGAAGAACAAGAAAAAGATGAGCAAGAGAAGCAAGATGCTCCAGTGATGTCCCCTAGGACACCTAGATATGTATAGAAAAGTCATTCAGAAAGTCATATTACTGGAGACAAGACAAGAGGTGTGTTAACTAGAAGCAATGGTGCTGCTGAAGTGAATTTGTGTTTACTTTCTGAGATAGAACCAAATATAGTAAGTGAAGCTTGTAAAGATGAACATTGGAAGGAAGCAATGAAAGAAGAACTTTTGTAGATTGAGAAGAATCAGACTTGGGAATTGGTCCCAAGACCGACAGGTAAAAATATCATTGGATCAAAGTGGGTATTCAAAAATAAATTGAATGAGAATGGAGAAGTGGTAAAAAACAAAGCGAGGCTTTTGTGTAAAGGTTACTCACAAGTAGAAGGCTTAGATTTTCAGGAAACCTTTGCTATAGTAGCAAGAATGGAAGCTATAAGGATGTTCTTGGAATTTGTTACTCATAAAGAATTTAAGGTCTATTAAATGGATGTCAAGTCAACATTTTTGAATGGTGAGCTAGAAAATAAGTCTATATGGAACAGCCAAAAGGATTTCAATTAACAGATCAACCGGATATGGTGTGCAGATTGAAGAAAGTTTTATATGAGTTGAAGCAAGATCCTAGATCTTGGTATGCAAGGTTAGGAAAGTATTTGATTCAACAAGGTTTTAACAAAGGTATGGAAGATAGTAATTTGTACTTTAATATTGAAAATGAAAAAATCTTGATTGTGGTTGTGTATGTTGATGATATTATCTTTGGAGGAAATGAAAATATGTGCAAGATGTTTGTGGAAGAGATGCAGAAAGAATTTGAAATGTCTATGTTTGTGGAGATGCATTTCTTTCTTGGGCTAAAAATTAATCAAACAAAGAAAGGAATTTTCATATCACAGTCTAAGTATGTGAGAGAGATGTTAAAGAAGTTTGGGATGGATGGTTCCAAACTAGTAAGTACTCCTATGGTGACTGGTTACAAATTGGGTAAAGATGAAAATTAACCTAAGGCTGATAAGAGCAAGTATAGATCTATGATTGGTGGACTATTATATTTGATTATTACTAGACTAGATATTATGCGTGTAGTTTATCTTGTGGATAGATTTCAAGAAGATCCTAAGGAAACGCATGTTGCTGCTATTAAAAGAATATTCAGATATTTGAATGGCACTCTGGATTATGGATTGTGGTATCCTAAAGATATTGACTTTACATTTAGTTCCTATACAGATGCAGATTCGGTTGGATGTGTAGATGATAGAAAAAGTATAAGTGGTGGTGCATTCTTTCTTGGATGCAGATTGGTGACATGGTTGAGTAAGAAGCAAGATTTAGTCTCCTTGTCTATTGCTGAAGTTGAGTATATTTTTGTTTCATCTTTTTGTAAACAATTTCTATGGATGAAACACACATTGAAAGATATCACAATGCTATATGATGATCCCATTTCTATTTTTTGTGATAATACAAGTGTAATTAACATTTTGAAGAATTTGGTGATGCACTCAAGGATGAAGCATATATCTATTAGATATCATTTCTTGAGAGAGAAAGTCATGGAGAATGAAGTAAAGCTTGAGTATGTGCTGACGAAGGATCAAATTGCTAATATTTTCATGAAGGCTCTTCCTAAAGATACTTTTGAGTATCTCCAAGAGAAGTTAGGGGTTATTTCCCCTCCTTTCTTGAACTAGATGCATATGGAGATGCATCAGTTCGGTGGATATATGGATCTATCTTTCTTCTGGATTGATTTTTTGGTGGCTACCTCTCAAGGGGAGCAGGTAGTATCAGGTGTTGTCATTGTGTGTATTTTGTTGTCATGACAAAGGAGAGATCAATGAAAAATATTCTTTTTCCTTTGCCATTGATGTCAAAGGGGGAGAAGAAGAATGTGAAAAAGGAAAGGAAGATTGGGAGAATATGCATGTGAAAAAGGAAAATAGGCATATAATAAATTATCTTCTAAGGGGGAGAAAACAAAAAATTGTATTTAGAGCTAGTATGTTGTCTTTGATGGTTTTTCACTTCATGTGTTGCCATCAATGACAAATGGGGAGATTGTTGCAAGAATGAAAATACTAAAGGTGTTGTGGAAAGTTTACAGGTGTTGTCATTGATTTCAACTGATCAACTGGTTATCTACTAATTGTTGTTGGCTGCATGTGTCGAGCATATTGAGAAAATTGTAATAAAGATATGTTGCAAGTGTTCAGTGGTTGCTTTGGTTTTTGGTCCGAATTTTCTCCCATGGTTGTGCGGTTTAGATATGTTGTTAATGGTTGTTAGTAGATGCTATATCCAAATTTTTGGTTGCTGATTTTTTGTACAATGCAAGTTGTGTTCACCACTTGTGAACTATGGTTTTCTATGTTTCTGGTTGAGGTCCGAGAGAAATGTTGTTGGTCTGGATTTCTCTTTGATGAAGTCTTATGACTTGCGGTTCTAGAGTTGTGTTTCCATATTTCTATTGAAGATAGTTTTGACATTTGGAAGATTCGTGCTTAATGGTTCTATGTATTTTACACTAGTTTGGCCGACCTTGTGTGAAATACTACTTTTGAGGATGATGAAGCATGTTGGATCTTTTTGGGTCCCTTGAAGCATATGTTTGGGTCACCCTCATTCTAATTCCACCCTAGGATGTTTTGGCACTGACCTAATTTGAATTTAAATTTGGATGGCCAACTTTGGATACATTTTAAAGTTGAAGATGGTATAAATGCAAGATGAGTTAATGGTGAAACATGAGAGAGAAAGAGGCAAGAGCGAAGAAGAAGAGCAAAAAAAGAGAAAAGAGAAAGTGCAGTTTTATGCGACATTGATTCTATTCAATGAGTGTGTGTGTTGAGAGTGTGGTAGATCAATGCGAAGCTTAATGTTGAGTTTCCAGATGCAGTGAGTAGAAGGCGAACTCTATCATTCATGCATGTGTGTGATTAATTGTGGTGGAATCCTTTGTTGCATTGGGATTGTAGTCTCTCTATAACAAGTCTTATTTTTCTTCTTTGTATCTCTGTGGTAGTGAGCCCTCTAGGTTGAAGCCCTATTGGATATTGAGTCCTTGTTCCAGACAGTGAGTCTTTTTTTCAGGCAGTGAGCCTTGTTTCAGGCAATGAACCTTTTTGTAATCGATTTTGATATACTTTATAGTGCGAGTTAATCCTCACTGTGGGTTTTCCCATATTGGGTTTTCCACATAAATCTAGTGTTATTGTGTTTATGTGTTGGATTTAAGTTTCTGTATTGACATTTGATGATTAATCATTTAAGTAGTATTCAGAATTGGTTCTGGTGGTTACATTAAAGGCTAATTCTGTGACAATTGATTCACCCCCCCTCTTAGTTGTCCTAATCAACATGTAAAAAGTTTATTTTATTCATATCAGTACTTTGATGACTAAAAACCCCTTTGTAATCAGATTTTATTAACAGAGAAATTCATTGGTTCATTGTGCAAATAAATTCCTAGGTTTTATTTGAAATCTTCTAATTCTATTTTTTTAAGTTTTGTTGTGAGGTTTTTAGAGAGGGATTTGTGAACATAATTTCTTCTCTAGACATTACAATGGTTTTCCTTGCTTGTATGGATTCTAATAATCTACCTACAAGATTTATTTTTGATAATTGGTTGTTAAATGTGTAGGGGAAAAAATGGGTATCTACTTCTTCTATAGAATGATTCAAAAAGGTCTTTTCATAATTTTTTTGAAAAGTCACAATATGCAAAAAAGAGTGTTAGAGAAATATTTTTGGAACATAGGTAAGAAATTGTTTAAATTTATTTCCTGTTTCACAGAAGCCTCTCAAGAGGAAATTATGTTTTTTCAGTCCGAAGGTGGCTAAATGTTAAACATGTTCCTCAACAAATTTGGGTCTTTTTTGCCACAACTATTGAAACCTATAGGTAAAGTCCTCCAGGTTGAAGAGACAAGGTCCATTCTTCCCCACATGAATGCTAGGGTTCTAGTATCTTTTGACACTAGATTCCAAATTCATGATGCAACTAAATTCTCCTTGGATGGAAAATCATATCAATTTGAAATGGAAGCCCTAGGTGGTTTAAATTCTTTATTTCTATGCAAATTAAATGGACATAAATTTTTTAATCCTATAATACCTAAAAATAGTAGAAACCCCAAGCCTTCTAAGGCTACTTTTAAGAGTAAAGAACTAGTTAAACCCTTTGAGGAACATCCTCCCAAGAACAATGAGGCAAACCCTAGAAGGTAAAAACCTACTAAAATTGTGAGACCCAACTTGAAAAGGTGATGTACAAAAATATTGAATACATAGACCCTAAAAAGATGTTAGGGGTCAACAATGCCCTTGAATATTCTAGTAACAATACTTTAGGAAATATGGACCTTGATAAGATATTGGGGTTAAATTTTTCCCCAAAAAAATTGGTAACACTGGTTCAGAAAATGTGGAAAAAACCAAAGAAGAAGATAAACAAATTTCTCCCTAGATTCTTGATATTGTGCCTAGAAAAAATAATTCCCAAGAATTTGTACTAAATAAACTAAAAGAGAAAATTGAATAAAGGATAAAGGAGAGGAATAAAAGAATCCCAAACCCTCTAGAAATTGGAGATTCAGTTGATTCTAAAGGCTTGTCTATAGATAATGATATGAGTAAATAAAATAAGAATATGAATTTATTTAATTCACCCTTCCAAGATAAGGAGGTGAGCGAGAATAACAAGTGCAAGTTCATTCATAATGAGGAAGTTGTTAAACAAAGGAAAAATGTAAGCAGGAGTAGTAGCACTCAAAAGCCAAGGAAAAAGGAAAAGGAGACAATTTACCCACATGCTTTGATAGATTGTATAAAAACCAAAAGACTACCAATCCCCATTCTAAATGAAGATAAATTGTCTAAGTTGGAATATTAGGAGATTGGAATCCCTTGAATTTTTATTTTTCTAAGAGTATGCAATGATAAAAATACCTTGATTGTCTCATGATTCAAGGGGTCAAAGTTGTGGGATTTTACTTAGAAAATAATTTGAGATTTGTATAGAAAAACTCTATTGCTTTTCATACTAATCATTTCAAAGGAAAAGGAGGTATTGTTATATCAATAAATTAGAAATGGGAAAAATACATAACAAGTTAAGGTTATTCCCCATGTAATAGATGCCTTTGGATAATGATTGAAAGGAATGATAAAAAATTGGGATATTTTCAATTTAAGCCCACAATCCTTACAAAGAAAGAATGGAGGAATGTAAATGGCTCACAACTTAGCTTCCCAAGTTACCATGGATAACTGGAGGTGATTTAATGTAATAGAAAATAAAGAGGATAAGAAGGGGGGGTCCTCTTGTGATTTAATGTAACTTAGCTTCCCAAGTTACCAATTTTATGGAAAAGGATGAGAAATGCTAAAATTGTTTGATCCGATGAAAGGAAAAAAAAAAAAAGTAAAAGAATTTGGTTTACTTGGTGCAATAATAAGTTGGTTAAAAATTAAATCTATTGTAGATTTGATATCTTTTATGCTTAGGATGATACATTCTATTTTGAGAATTTTGAAGGGGCCAAATGTGTTTGAGTTGAACCAAGGACCATATCAGACCATTACCCTATAGAATTAAAAATGCTAGTGAAAGAGTGTGCTTCCAATTATGATATCATAAATGACAATATACTTAAACTCAACATTAAGGTATTGAAATATGAGGATTTATTGGATGGAATTGCAACTATAAGATACATCAACAATAATTTCTTGCCAAAATTCGCTGCCAAGGATTCTTGGGATGGGATGATAGCCAACATTAAGACTTTGTTGCTCACACTATAGGGAAAAAAGTAGCTATTAAAAGGAGATTGGAATGTGCACTACAAGATGAATTCTTAGTCATAAAAATTGATGTACAAAAAATATGAATAATGCATATTGTGTTCACCACCTTAATGACATCAAATGTAGATTAAGGTGCTTTAAAATAAAAAAGGCTCAAGGAGCTAGGGTGAGAGCCAAATTTAATTGGATCAAAGATGGGGATATAGGAACCAAATACTTCTTTAATTTGTTAATAAAAAATAATGTTGTTGAAAGTATCAACCCAATAATGGGGGTTGGTTTCATGATACTGAAGAAAGAGATAAAAGAAAAATAATGATTTCTACAAAATATTGTTCACAATTGAGGATAACACAATAAGTTATTCACAAGCCAATAAATTTGTAAATAAAATATTCCAAAAACATACCAAGGAGATGGTTGTGGACTTTGAAAAAGTATTTTCTAAATATGAAATTGTAAATGCCATTTTTTCTTTTTAGAATGGTAAATCTCTAGGGGATAATGGCCTTCCAATAGAATTTTATAGAGAAAACATGTAATGGATTGTACATGACTTAGTTGAGGTACACAAAGAAGCTTTGGAGGTAGGCTTGTTGGGGAAAGATATAAACAAATGAATCATTAAAATCCTTCCTAAGGAGGGGGACAAGAGCAATATTAAGAACTAGAGGTTGATTAATCTATTAAATATATCATATATAATATCCTAGCTTAATTTCTATCTAGGAGGCTTACATAGATCCTTCCATTATTCATCAATGCCACCCAAAATTTTCTTATAAAGGGAAGATATATACTTGAGAAATTAATTACCAGTTGGGAATCCTTGGAATAAGAAAAAAAGATATAATGAAAAAGTGGGGATACTAATGTTAGATTTTTAAAATCATATGATATAATTGAATGGTTCTTTGCGATTTTTTTGTTGGAAGGATTTAGATTTCTTGAGAAATTTTGTATAATGGTTAAGGTGATGTTCAAGGATGCCAGTGCTTAAGTGGAAGTGAACATGTCTCTATTTGATTCTTTTCTTTTGGAAAGATCCATTAGACAAGGATTCCATTAGCTTCAAAAATATTTTTTATTTCCTTAGAGGCTTTGTATTATATACTGAGAACACAGATGCTTGGGACAACTTTTCAAGGCGTCACTTTACTTGATAACTCCTCATTGTTAAATGTACAGTTTGTTGATGACATTGTTCTATTTCCTTTGTTGGAAGAAATAAATATAGTCAATTTGATGGATAGATTAAATATATTATATCAAGCCTTTGGTGCAAAAATTTTAGAATCAAAATCTATCCTTTTAGGCTAGTCTGATACATGTCTTGATTGGTTTTCAAAGTTTAACTGGCAATGGGGGGGGCTGAGTAAAATTGTGAGATATTTGGGAATTTCCTTATCATTTATGCTTCTCTAAAAGATATGTGGAATTGAAAATAAATTAGAAATTTGGAATAATAATTATCTCTCTCTTATAGGAAAGGTTCAAGTATGTAAAAAAAAATTGGCATCTTATTCCATATATTATGCTTCTATTTGGTTTTTTTGCAAGTTATCAAATGAATAAGGTGAAAATTTTAATTAGGAATTTTCTTTGCTTAGATGGAAAAGGTAAAAATAAGTAGCATGTTATTAAATGTGAATGGTGTTGTTTGGAGAAAGAAAGAGGTGGTTTGGGGCTTAAGGATTTGAAATGTCAGGGGATGGCTCTAGCATCCAAATTGATTTTGAAGTTTCTTAAAGGGAATGAAACCTAGAAAGTGTTTATTAGAAGGAATATATTAAATTTAATCCCCAAATTCACTAACATTGAAGGAACCTACATTGCCATGACAATTTTTTTGGGAACTTTAGAGTTAAACCCTTAGGATTGGCAATTTTTTTCTAGCATATGGAAGGCCTGGGAGTCGACTAGAGGATTAGTTAGATATTATGAGGAAATAAGCAGTGAAAGTAATACAATTTACGGTTACAAATCTATTTGGTAGAATTTGATCCATAATAATAAACCTCTTGGACTCCTGCAAGGATACTCTACTAAAAAATGGAACAGTATGGGAATCTTCAATTTAATGATATACTTGAGAATAATGAGTTAATTCCATAGCTATAGCTTATAAAGGAATATAATATTCTTGAAACCAATTTGAGATTTTTCAATTTAAAAAAAAAATTGAGCATGCTACATTTTCTTGTGAAATCTAACTCCAATCTTGAGTGCTATGACAAAATTAAGTTAAAATATGGTACTCCACTCCTGAATATTAAACCACAAAATATTTATAATTTATTGAATGAATCCCATGATGTATTGATCCATGTGAACCAGGTTTGGGGGATCAATGTTGAAAAAAAGAGTGGTTAGTCATTTCTAAAACATGGTCTAAATTTTTTTATCCTAAAAAAATGTTGTTTTAGGTGGCTATTACTATTACGTGGGAATTTTTGTTGGTCCACCTCAAACAATATGTAATGTCTACTTGTAACTATTTTGAATACATTGAACACATATTTACTAAATGTAAGTATGCCATGTCTATTTTTATGGGTAATGTGTTGGGGTTGGATTGTAGGGATAATGTGTCCTAGAAAGAAATTTTATGTGGATATGTTAAAGGTTTGAATGCTGGTCTAAATGTGTTTTAGAATTTTTTGTCCATTGAGGTATTGGTGGTTTATCTATAAAAAGAGGAATGAACATTTGTACCAAGGTAGAAGAAGATTCCTTACTAAGTCTTCTCATAGACTCACTTTTCTTCTTGTTGCTGAACAAATAACCCTTGTAGCATCATAAATTGTCACCCTTAATAATTTCAAACTATATTAATATGCTATTTTTCATATAGAATTAATTATATTAATAATTTCTTAATTTTGGGGCAAGATTGAGAAAAATATTAAAATCCCCATCATCTAACAAATTTTGGGCCAAAATCATCTAGACTAGGGTGAGGGCTCCCTATTCCAAAGGGTGTCCTATTTTAATATTTATTATTTCAAATTTTAGCTTTGAGTATTGTAAAATGACCTCAATTCAGCTTATATCCAAAAATATCAATTGGGATGCATATATAAATAAGTTTTCTCTCTCATTTGAATAACTAGGCACTATTATAATCAATCATGCACTATTATGATTTTATTATGAAGATCTATGTGAGTTATCCTCTACATGATAGCTACAACAATCTATTGTGCTTTGTGGACTAACCTCTTGTAAACATGCAAGGAAATTCAATCATCCATCTGTAATGCCCATAATTTACTCATGGGAAAAAACACAACTAACCATTTTTTGTAAACAAATGCATAACACTTGCTTACAAGCTATACCATGCTTCACATGGTAACCAAACTATATGCGCCAAATGATGTTGAACATGTAATGTCGTTGCTAACACGTTGCTCGAGAGTAGGGAGTGAGAGAGAACTTGGTCGGGTGTGTAGAGTCCATTGCGCACACCCTTGATCAATGAACAAAATAGTTCTATCAACTATGTTATAAGGGTCTTGTAATTACCTTTATGTGATAATGATACTAGGATTAGGCTTGGCTCACGAATCATCTCATTGATGTCACCCAAAAGAGAGTCACGTTATGATTGACTTGCCTTGGTAATGAAATAACTATCAACCATCCTAATGGTACATCACTATCTCACAATCTTAATTTTGCACCGCTTTAGCTGCCTCTTTGTCCCTAGAAAAATATTTTCCTTGAGGTGTGGTGCCACGGGACCTAATCAAGGACTTAAAAAGGTCCTCCCTTCTAACAAAGTACACTCCTTATCCTTCATTTGGACACAACACACTCATGACTTCCAACCTACGTTCTTTCTAAGAAAATTATTGTTTTAAAATTCTAGTTTACACAACACAACAAAATGATAATTCTTTTTTTGTTTTGTTTTTGTTTTCTAAACTTCTAAAATTAACAAGTTAATTACTTGCAACTTCTTGATTTCTAAAGATTACTAAATAATCAATTATAAATGTATCACCCTATCTTATGATTAAGATTAACCATAGTATAATTTATTCATTATTTCTTATCATCTAACTTAAAAGAAATTTAATTAAATTTCTCTCTAATATATATGTATATATAATCGTCAATATAATTAAATATATATTTACTTACTCATATTTAATTAATATTTATTTTATTATATTCTTTATCTTATTATATAAAAGACTAATTATAATAATAATAATAAATCACGTATATATACATATATACTACTTTAGTGGGAAAATTAAAAAAATCAAAATAAAGAGAAAAGTCTCCTTTTAAGGTGAAACTAGTAATATCTAATACTTTAAGAATAGATTCTCTTTTCTCTCACGATTAATGGACATGTATTTATATAAATCATGTTAAGGCTTGTTAAGAGGGATACATTTAATTATATTTCCTATCCTTAATATTTTAAGGAATCTCTTATGTTAACACTTTTTAGCTCTAGTAATTTATGACTATGGACACCCCTAAGGTTACACTACGATGCAAAGGACAAAAAATTATATGTATTTTTTTTTTAAGCACTAATATCTACAACTGCAATTAAAATGATAGATGGATTACATGTAGATTGATATTTTATTTTTGCTTTTCTTTATTTCTTCTATGTAGAATTTTTATAAACAGATTAACATATTCTTCCATGAATCAATACACAAGGCATTATGTAGAATACATAGTAAAAGAATCTTAAATAATCTTCTAATACTTCAAGGAAAAAAAATATATTTCTTTCAAATATTTTTGAAAATAAAGTGTTTAGAAGTTGACAAATAAAATGTTTATAGTTTACAGTCATGTTATATTTCTCTAAACAAAAGAATAGAAAGTAAATCTTCATATCAAAATAATATTTGCTTTTTCAAAATAAAATACATATTTTATTTTCTTTGTACAATTGAGAGAAATTTTCTCTTCTCAAGAACACAACATAGGTTATTTATTTGTAACAAAAAAAACCAACTAAATAACAAGATATAAAATTTGACAAGGGGGTCATCACCCTCTATAACAATAAAATACATAAAACCCATCCAAAATGGATTTGCACACATATTTTCCAACCCACTAAGTATCAAATGGATATGAAAGAGACTAAATCCATGGCATGCATATTTCACCATTATTTTTCAAAACTTGCACAACAAGACATGAAAATGCTCATGTCCCAAGTAAAGCTCACCTCCCAACCATTGGATTTCTCACAAGCCGGAGGTATCCATTGGAATAGACACACAAAAGTAATTTTCCCAACAACAAACAAAAAATACACATGTATTGTTGCAACACCCATCCCAAGGTTTTGAACACACATAAGAACCCAGTCATAGATTCTTTTAGAGAGAGACTAGGCGACACTCAAATCAAGGGGTCTACATTTTTTAATCATAATATGATAATTTTCATTTCTTTCTCCTTACACCATTTCTAGCATCCATAAATCCAAATCAACACCCAAACTCCAAATACGTAATATGATGGGTACTCATATTCATTTCACTCCCAAGGAGTGAGAATAACCCCAAGATGGTTCATCCTCTCTCAATCCCCCACATTGATTTGCTCTCTCCTTAAATGGGAGTAATTCCAATACACCCATCCCATAAAATACAACACACATAAAAGAAAACAAAGAATACAAGAAGACTATCCAAAGTATTCAACAAAATCATTACTCAAAATATAGAAGGGATTAAAGCCTACCTCAACGAGCAAGCTTCTAAAGTATGGTTGTGTTGTAGTTTGGTTGTCATTAATGTCAAAAGTTCATTGGAGTATGTTGCAATTTGGTTGTTTGGTTGCTAGAGTCTCTGAGAAATGTTTCACATTTCTCTGTTGATGATGTTTTGATTGTGCAATTCAGAGGTTAGCTTCAATTGTGTCAAGGCATGTGTGATCCAACTTTCAAATAATTTGAGTTACCAGAAAGATGCTTTTGATAGTGAAAAACTTAAGTCTATGTTGATTTTGTGAGAATGTTCTCAGAGGTGTAAATGGTTGTCTTTACATATCTCCACATTTACAGATATGGTTGTGCAGATTATAAAATAAGCTTATTGAGATGTGAAGGTGTTATATCCAAAGTTTCATGTCAATACTCCTTCCATAGAAAAAGTTGGAAGTGATAGTGTGTAGGACTGTGTTGTCTGGTGATTGCTTTAATGTTTGTCTACTTGGACCAGCAGAAGGTTGTGATTTTCAGTTGTATGAGTTTGTGTGGACACTTCACATGTCTCATAGTGTGTCTAGTTTGATGCACATGAAGATCTTTCTTGGTTCTAGTACTGCACAAATGTTTCAAGTCATTTTGAGAAGATATGCTTTTGTTGAGGCCGACTAAGGCATGTTGATGATGTGTGCCACAAGTTCAAGTATGAGTGAAGCTTATGGAGTGTTTGAAGGTGTTGTATGGGCCATTTTGGCTCATCTGAAAGATATGCAAGTAATGCTTTATCATTCATGTGTACTGCTAATGATGTGAAAGCCAACACGGTACAAGTTACATGTTTTTTGGCTTAAGGCTGACCGAATTTGAATTTACGAAACATGCAGATGTTTAAACAAGATCAAAGGTGTGAGGATAGTTAGGGACTAGGTTAAGTGTGTGTTGGAATCCACAAGGCATGTTCCTCTTCCTGGTGTTGTATGTAGTATTTGGGTCTTTCCCTCTACATGTTTCATGTTGATTGTTTTATCCTTGGCTGACTTGGAGATGTATTTTTATTGTTAGAGGCTGACATGTAATGTAATAAATGTAATATCATGTATAAATTGTAAGCATGGTTGATTTAGGGAAAAGGGTGTGGTCTGATACATTATGAGAATTGTGTAAGCAACTAAAAGAGAAATATCAGAAGTGGTAGATCCTATTCAGTTTCATCTTGATCATATCTTTGTGACAAAAGGAAAGTATAGAAGTGTGCTTAATTCTTGTTGGAGCTAGTGAGCCAAAGGAAAAACTTCTTGATTGCTAAAAGCAATGATCTTGTAGGTAGCTGAGAAGACATTTGAAGAAGTGACAAAGTAGAATTACAATCATCAAAAGAGAAGTGACAAAGCAAAATTGCAATCATCAAAAGGAGTGAGCTTAATCGTCAGTTTTAGATAGTAGAAGGATTGTCATTCTGTAATCATTCCTAAGTGTGTTCTTAGATTAAGGAGTTGTAGCTTCCTTGGGTTTTAGCCCTAAATTTTTTTTGTAAAATCAAGGAGTTGTAGCTTCCTTGGGAGTGACCCTAAAAATTGTAATCAGGGAGTTGTAGCTTCCTTGGGTTGTAGTCCTAAAACAAAGTTGTAAATGTTAATCTTGTGAGGTTGGATTAGGACAATAGCTCCTAGTAGCTATTCTCATAATGTTTTTTTCCCTTCTGGAGTTTTCCACATATATCTGGTGTTGTGTTGTGTTGTGCATTATCTTCATCTTTCGTCTTCCTATTTATGCGGTAGAGTTTAAAGTGTCAGATTGTTTCAGAGGGTTTAAAATTTCATAGAATATTGATTCACCCCTCCTCAGTATTTTGGTGTGTTCAATAATTGGTATCAGAGCCTAGTTCCTTAAAAGAAGTATAACAACTTGAGGAAGATTTGGGATGGCACAAGAAGGGTCTCACAAGACACCTAGGTTTGATGGAACAAATTTTACTTTCTAGCAATTCAGAATGGAAACCTATTTGACCTCTTTAGGGTTTGGTATTTGGAAATCTATCAAGGATGGTTATGTTGTTCCTGCTACTCCAACTAATCCAACAGAGATCAAGGCCTATGAGAACAATGGAAAGACTAAGAATTCTATCCTGAGTGGTCTAGCAGACTTCAAACATGTAAAAGTAATGCACTGCAAGTCAACAAAGGAGCTCTGAGAAAAGCTTAAGGGCATCTATGAAGGATACATTAAAGTAAAACAAGCCAAGTTGCAGATCCTCAAAGGCAAGTTTTTGATCCTGAAAATGTTAGAGATGAAGATATTGCAGGATATTTGCTCTAGGTAGATGAAGTGGTCAATGCAATTAGATGACTTGGTGAAGAACTAGAAGAATCGAAGGTGGTTAAAAAGGTGCTAAGATCTCTTCCTAAAGCTTATAGTCCTAAAGTATCTTTTGTTTAGGAAGCCAAAGATTTAGATAAAATTTCAATGGATCAATTATATGGTGCCTTTATTGCATTTGAAATGAGAGAGTTTGACAAAGAAAATCCAAAGAAGGAAGAAACTTTCAAATCCTGTAAGGAGATGTATGAAGTAGTTGATTAGAGTAGTGACACTAATGAAGAAGAAGAAAATTTTGTAAGGAAGTTGAAGAGTGGCATCGACAAGTACAAAGGTAATTAGCTACCTTTCAAATGTTTTAAGTGTGGAGAGATTGGCCATTTTGCTTCTAAATGCCCTTTAAAAGACTTTGAAAAGAGAAACAAAGATTCAAGAAGAAATAAGTTCAAAAAGAGTCTCTACTCCAAGGAAGATTCAAGATCTTCAAAGGATGATGAAATCCTATTTTTGGTTACTAAGAAGACTAGAGATTCAAGAGTTGTGTGTATTGATTTTCATGGAAAAGATGAGGCAAACTCTTGGGTGATAGAAAGTGGTTGTTCCAACCACATGATAGGGGATAGGAGCAAGTTTATCAAGCTTGTGAAGTGGAATGGTGACATGGTCAAGCTTAGAGATGATACTTTAGTACAAAAATGTGGAAAAGGTACTGTTAGATGAACATAACAACTAAGAGGGGGGTAAATCAATTGTACATTAAAACATCATTAACATTTAGATCTTTATTAGCCCTTAAACCCTTAATCAGATTTAGCGTGAAAGTAAACAAGTGAAACAACACATCAAAACACCATTCACAATAGAACACCATATTTACGTGGAAAAATCAAGAAGGGAAAAACCACGGTGAGGATTAGATCAATATATAAATGAATTGCAACACCGAATACAATAGGCTCACTACCAGAGGGCTCACTACCCAAAAGAAAGAAGGGCTCACTGTTGGATTAAAAAGAAGAAAGAAAGGAACTGCTACAAAGAGAAATCCATTTCAGAGAAACAAAAATATCCACCACAATAATGTTGAACCATCCACAACCTTTAGCTCATTTCCTTCAATAACTTTAAGTACATTGAAAATGTAGACATCTTCTACTCACTATTTTTGGTAGCCTTAATCGTCAAAGCTCTCACTCACATCACACCACTTGATCACATTTCTCATGACACACCACACACACACACACCATTCTCTAACACTCTAACTTGCATTTATACCATCCTCAACCTTGAAAACATTCTCCAAGGTTGACTATGCACCTCAAATGTGTAATTACAAAATAGGTCAGCACAAAACACTTCCGCAATGGAAAGAAGTGAAGGAGGACCACACCAAGGGTTAACTAGGACCCAAATATACATCACCACACTACTCAACAAATTCACAATCCACAAGGTACCTCTACAAATAGCACTAGCATGCCAGGTTGGCCAAACTTGAACTAGCACTACAAGCAACCACATACAGGCTTCTGTAAGTCACGTGAACCACATAGAAACACTCCACAATATCCATACAACATCTCAAAATATTCCAAAATCATCAGAATATTTTGTAACTCTGTCACAACCCTCTGAAACTAAGAACACCATTATTTTGTGCAACCAGACACACTAGCATAGAAATCCATCTCACTAACCAACTTCATGGAACACCTCAACACCTAAAACCTCAATGGAAAGTAGATACAGACATTATAATCATGTCCCCAAGTCCCCAAGATGAGAAACCTTAATGCGAAGAAATGTGGAGCAATCTCATTTCTCCGAGATAACCTTCTTCACAGACACACACTAGTGAACACAAGTGTTATTGTCATACGATCTCGAATCTACAACTTTGGATATAACACCTCTATACACCTCCAATCAATATATCCAAACCAAAAAAGCATAACTTCAATACTGAAGAAATATGGAGCTGAATACAAAACACCACTATGTCACATTGTAATCTATTTTATTCAAATTTTCTCAAAAGAACTTGGAAACCAAGTGATCCAACTGCAATTACAACACTACTAACATCTCTTCAACACATTTGCAACACTTTTTATTAACCACACCACATCCATACTACCAACAATCTCATCAACACAAGCAGGCTCCAACAATCTCCACAATTATACTAAAAGTTGACAACAATGACAACACCAACAACATTATGTTGACAACACTAACAACTCCAAGCTTCCAATAAATCTAATGTTAGGGGTTGATATCAATGAAAATGCCAGCAAGCTTCCAAAAATATCCCCCTTTTTCATTGATGGCAACACCGATTCTAAAAAACCATCAATAACAAAAGCATACTAACAATAACTTTGCAAAAAGTGGTACTCCCCTTGAATGGGGCACCTCTCACTCTTCATATTCTCATTCTCTTGCTCCTGGACACTCTTTCCCCCTATGGTCTTCAGACCATGTTCTCTTCTACACTATGGTTTTTCAACCAACTCTCTCCCCCTTCGACATCAATGGTAAAGGGCCATAAGCTCATCCAACTCTCTTTCTTGTATTGAACTCTTGTGCTCTCCCCCTTTGATAACATTCAAAGAATGATACCTACACCTTTCACACATCATCTACATAGAATATTTCCTTTTGAAATTTGCATACATCACTTGCAACACCAACAAGCAACCGTATTCTCTCTTCATTGTACTTACTTTTTTTCACTCTCCCCCTTAGGGGCACAAAATATGCTCCATCTGACTTCACTAACCAACAATACTACTACCTACTCCCCCCGAGAGGTAGCCTTCAACATCAATCCAAGTCCAAGAATGTACCTTGAAATGCTTCCCGGAAAAATGCACACACTTATGCATCTAATTGAAAGGAGGGGTAATAACCCATAAATTTTGCTAGAGATACTCAAAATTATCTTTAGGAAGAGACTTAGTAAAAATATATGCAACTTAATCCTTTGTAGGTAGATACTCTAGTTTTACTTCATTTTTTGTAACCTTTTCTCTTAGAAAGTGATATTGGATTGAGATATGCTTTGTTCTTGAATGCATCACCAGATAGAAATAGGTTCATTATGTGATATTCTAATATACTACAATGGTTGCTTCATCCACAACACATGTGTGCAACAAAATGCTTGAACAATATACTTTTCCTATGTAGTAGATAAAGATACTGAATCTTGATTTTTGCTTAGCCAAGAAACCAACCTGCTTCCAAGAAAGAAAGCACCTCCACTTATACTTCTTTTTTCATCCAAATTTTTTTCCCAATATGCATCTATATAGGAACTTAAAGAGAAATTAGTATCCTTTGGATACCATAGACCATAGTCTGGAGTTCCCTAAAAATATATGAATATCCTCTTTACTGTTGCCACATGTGATTCTCTAAGATCTTCTTAAAATTTGGCCACAAGACAAACTACATACATGATATCTGATCTAGTAGCAATTATATATAGTAGTCCACCAATCATTGATCTGTACTTGCTATGATCAGTCTTAGGAGATTCATCATTTTTTCTCAATGTTATCACTTGGATTTTGCACCCTGTTGAATGTGGAATTCAACAATCCAATGTAACATGGGAAAGATCTCAAAAGTATGGATACTTAGTTGAGACCAAACTTTTGGAGAAGGCCAACTTCCTTTTATCACCTAACTACTAATTTTTGTAAGTAAAAGGGAGAAGGATTATTGATGATTAAAGCTAAAACTGGTAAATGGTATTCCCTATGGTGATACACCTAACTGATAAAAACCCTAAAATTTAGAGAAACAGTCGCTTGCTTCTTAAAGAGTGAAACAAAATACTTGCACAACCTATTTCAGTAAATTTTATGCATAAATATTTCAGTAAAGAGGTTTAAACTGGCCATAAATTTCATAAAGGAAAGATAATTTTCACAATCTGAAAGTGATGCACAATTCCTTAACACAGTTTCTAGCCTGCATAAAAGATAACTTTTATAGAAAAGGCATGAAATGAGACAAAATAACAAGGAGGTTAAATTACCTCACAAATGATTTGATCAATCACCTTAATAACACACAATTCTGCAAGAACAAGAAGGAAAAAGCTTCAAATTTCGATAGCCAAGGACTTTTCTGAATTCAAGTTGAGTAAAATGAGTTACAAAATGTATGCACATAATCTGTAAAAAGGACTCCTAGAGTCACTATCTCCAGAATTTGCATAATTCAGAACTGAGAGTCAAATAAGTTACAAAAATGGCTAAGTAGCCAAGCTCTAAGTTGTTCCGCCAAATAAGGTTCTAGAAACCTCAATTTCGTAAGCACTCACAAAGCCTAAAATCTAGCATGTAAATCTTCTCTAAAAGAGCTCAGAAAGGGTTGAAAAGGTCAATTTGACCATATCCAAGATAAAAACTCAATAAATTAGCTGCTAAATGCCCTCCTTGTGTTCCCAAACTGAAAATAATCTCCCATTTGAGGCAAGCCATCAATACAGGCATATCTCCTCCCTTATTATCATATGTTGCAAAGCTTCTTATGACTTATTCCAATTTGAGCATATATTTATATTTTTTTGCATTTGAAGTTAATACTTGAATTAAATGATTTATAGATTATCATTTAAATTCAAGCATTTTACAATATAAAATGATGCAAGAATAAAAGCCCATCTCCATATGTGGTTATAAACATAAAGTTCACTAAGTCAGAAATGACTTAGACAAGCCTAAGTTATATCCTACATTTCATGCATAAGGAAAAAAAAACAAAAGGCTATGAAGGAATTAGTAGCAACATTTATTTTAATAAAAGAAGGCAAAAAAAAAGCCTCATCTCAAGTTGGCATTTGAGATAGGGTTCAACCCTAAAACAAAAAGGAAAAAATAAATGAAGCAAAGAACATTTCATTTTCAAGCTCCTGGAAGAATTTCCAGCGCCGCCACTATGAGGGTTTCTTGAAGCTTTTGTCAGAGGATTTTGACTGAAATTGATGGATTCTTAGTTGGAAAAAAACAAAAAATGTGCTTTTGTTGATTTTTCTCTTTGGCTCTGGTAAGTATTTTGATAAAAGAAGTGAAAAAACTCCATTTCCCTTACTTCATGCATTAATTTGGGCCTAGGGCCGCGACTTGTAAAAATTTTACTCATTCAACACATTTTTCTTGCGATTTTCCTCTTCTCTGTAACTTTGGCATCTTTGGATTGCGCTGCCATGAGACTCATATCCTGGGCTATTGGAATGAAAGTTTATGCAAGAAGAATAAAATCAAACCCAAAAATAGGTAAGAACTCGTTCGTGTTTTCAGAAATTTTCTTCCTATAGTTCAGGTTTTAAATATATGACCCAGAAAGGTCTCTATCATTAGCTTTATAGAAACCCCCTCTCTGTCTTTGTTGCTAATACTGCCAACGTATTTATCTTCACTGGGCTTCCATCATTTTACTCATTCTGCAGATCAGCCTCCCATCTTCTCTTTCAGGCAGCGGGTATCTTGTGGGTTTTCATTAAATATACAACTTTTAATTGCCTTGTAATTCTCCTGTGAGGCCATGGTTCCTTCATTTTTGGAGAAAACCCAACCTGGGTTATATCATCTCTCTGTTTTTTGATGGTCAAGACCAGGGTATTGTGTATATTTCATTTTTTTAAAATGCTATTGGGTTTTCAAAACCCAAACCCATTTTGTGTTTCACTATTGTAAATCATCTTTGTTATGATATAGCCGCAAATTTATGTGCAACACAAGAAATATTTTAGATAACTACTCAGCATTCAGACATTATGTGGCTCGGCCCCATGACTCAAGGACTATGAGATTGAGGGTTTTTGCAAATAAATTTGGGCTAAAAGCTTTTACATTTTCCTCATGCCATTTTTTGTAAACTGAAACCCTTATCTGCTTTCTGGATCAATGACTTACCCTTTTATTTTTGAAGAAAACCCTTCAAGATTTTGCACTTCATTTGCTTGAGGTGATAAGAGAAAACACTATCTTTAAGCATAGCTTCATATTTAAGCATTTTGGGTTATCAAGAAGCTCATACCATCATGTTTTTCATTTATCAAGCCTTTCCTCTGATACCTTGTTTCTTAATATTTTTGTAGATTTTGTTTGACATTGCTTGAGCTTTGATATTTGTAATTTCAAAAGGTTATTCAAACCCATGACCTACAACTTGTTTCATGTCTCTGTGTTACCATTATAGAGAGGCTCTCTATTATCTCTTCAATAGCCACCATACTTGCATCTGCATCTATGAAGTTCTCCTTGCAAAAATATGAAGATAATTTAACATTCTTTTGTGTATTTCTCATTCATGCCTTTGTATTCTCTATTCATGCTTGCAGGAAACTAAAGCTTTTTTTAAGCTCTATAGATATGGTTCACTAAATTCTTTTGAAGTTTATCATACTTTCATCATTCTTGTTTTATCTTTCATTGTTCAAATTACCTGTAGCTATCCTCTCAACTCTTAATAGAGTAAGGTTGTAAAAGTTCATGATTGATAGGAACTTTCAGTTATTTCACTGGAAATTAACCTTTGAAGATTTAGCACTATATCTTTCAAGTTGTTCAAAATGTATGTGCCTTTATCTGCTTGTATGAAACCTAACTATCAAATATCATGGCACTGTCATCACACAATTTGAGCATGCATTCTTGACTAAACCTTGGACCATCTTTTGATTGTTACTGATTATGACTTTAATGACAAGGGTTAACATTGTCACTATCATTTTAAAGTACTACTATGATATAAGAGAATTGTTGTTTCTCTTGGACAGAAGATTCTTCCATCTATTTTGAACATTGTTCTGGGGCCAATATTGTATAACTTTCCTCATAGCATTGGTTGTCTCATATACTTTTAACATTGAATTGGTTGCTATGTTAATAGCTCTACATCTTATAAGGACTGTTTCCTTACAAACCTTTGTTGTTATTCCATGGCAGATGAAAACCTCTGTTTAGTTTCATAACACTGCAAGATCTTCTGCATTATGATTATGAAATAATCATTTATTGAGACTGTGCATAGATTAAAAATAATAAAATTATTGGTATGAGCTGAGCTCAACCCTTGTGGGAGCCACATTTCACCCCACTCATATTTAAACATAAAATGATTGTACCTGTTGTTACACATGGAACAAACAAGTTAGAAATAAAATTTCTATCTTAAGTGTGTATAAGGTTCTTCTATTTTGGATTTTATGGACACTTAAAATAAGCATTACATTTGATGCACATAGGAATTGGCATATGTATGTATGGGTAGATGTGCATGTTTAGAATGTAATCTTTCATTGCTTAGAACCTAGTGTTCTAACCCATTTCTTTACTCAATGCAGGAAACTAGACACCAGGCACCTAGGGACCAAGGAGCTATAGGGAGCAAGGCAAAGCAATCAAGAGAAGATTCATTGTAGTGCTAGTCATAAAGGCAATGGTTGGTTACCTTCTTTGCATGTTTATTTTCTTTTAGCATTTACTCATTCATGTATACTTTAATTCTTATATGTATCAAATGAGTAAGTCAGTCTCACGGCTTGTTGTGTGAGACACATGTATCTAATTACATTCAATAAAGATTACATTTTCAAAAAGATTGTAAAATATTTTATGTCTCATTCAGTTGTATGAACGTAATACTTTTTCTTGTAATCTTGTAAAGTTGTTTCATTTGTATAATTGAATGTAACATAGAAGGTTAATAAAATGTACCATTCATTTTGAAACATAGATAGCTCATCCTGATTGAGCCTATAGGTGAAAATATAGTAACACTCAACTTGCAACCAATAACCATATGATTACATACTGGTTTAGAGTCTTCCATTCCAAACTTCTTCAACATTTCCTTGACATATTTTGACTATGAAATGAATATTCATTTTTATGTCTGATTGATTTGTAGTCCAAGGAAGAAATTCATTATGCATATCTTTTGCAAACTTCTTGCATATTGCCTCATTTCCTCCAAATATTATATCATCAACATACACAACCACAATCAAGATTTGATCCTTTTCAACTTTAAATTAAATATTGCTATTTGTAGTACCTTTATTGAATCCTTGCTGCAACAAGTACCTATCCAATCTTGCACATGAAGCTTTGGGAGCTTGCTTGAGTGCATACAATGCCTTCTTCAATCTGAAAACCATATTAGGATTATTTGATAACTGAAAACCTTCTGGTTGTTCAATGTATACCTCTTCTTCCAACTCACCATTCAATAATACAAAATTCACATTCATCTAATAAAATTTGAAGTCCTTATGTGCTACAAAGGCCAAAAACATCCTAATGGCTTCCATTATTTCCACTAAAGAAAATGTCTCCTCAAAATATATTCCATTCACTTGTGAGTAGTCCTTACACACAAGTCTAGCCTTATTTCTAACAACATTCCCATTTTCATTCAGCTTATTCTGGAATACCCATTTAGTTCTTATTGCATTCTTGTTTGATGGTATTGGGACAAATTCCCAAGTTTGATTCTTCTCAATTTGCATCAATCCTTCTTCCATAGCTGGTCCAATTCTCATCCTCACATGCTTCAATCACTAGGTATTAGGTTCTACTTTGGAAAGTAGACACAAATTTACCTGTTCTTCTTTAACAATAGCTTTTCTTCTTTTCAACATGCCTCTGCTCTTATCTCCAATGATCTAATCTTCATAATGATTCTTCTACGCATACTTAGGAGTCTTAGGAATTATTTCCAGAGCTTCTTCCTCTTCAACCTGCATCTCCTTTTCCTTTTCTTCTTTCTCTTCTTCTCTATAAGAGGACTCATTAGTTTCATATCCTTCTATCAATACTAAGCTTTTATGTGGTTCTTCATCTACTTTAACACTTTCACTTTCAACTATCTTCTTCAACCTCTTGTTGTAGCACCAGTAAGCCTTGCTTCTTGTAGAATATCCAAGGAAAATTCCTTCATTTGACCTTGCATCAAACTTTCCCAAGTTTTCTTCATCTCTCTTGATATAACATTTGCTTCCAAACATTGAATTATTTTGACAGTAGGAGTTCTTCCATACCATAGTTCATAGGGAGTATTTGTAACACCCTACCAAGGAACCCTAGAGGACAACACTAACTATGCCACATTAATGGAACAATTTTGTTTTAGAAAATTGAAATAACAATAGGTTGCATGATATAATAATCTAAACCTAGGTCCTCTAAGGTTCCTCAACTGTGCTACTTATATAATCAAGATAACTAGAATCAAATCATCAACTACTAAGATAAGATAAATTATCTAATATGCAAGGTTCATTTAAAACACCACATTAAATGTTTCTACATTATTTACTTTCATAACATGTCAACTAATAATTAACATTGATTAAAAATATATCTAGCCAACTAACATATACAAGATAGATCACTTAACAATAATCATTACAAGAAGAGTGCATCAATATCAGTTACATCGTTACAATATTTACATCAATGCTTCCCTTAGTACATGTGGGAAGAATTCATTAGATTACAATAAGAGATACAATTGATATACAATCCAATACATATACATAGTAAGGTTGTCTTCTTGAACTAGAACAAGAACTCGAGTCCACAACATCAAGAACAATCTCCATGCACACGAACATGCAACAAGAATACCCAATGGAGGAAAAAGCACCAACCTCTTGACCATGTGGAACCCTAAGGTCCACACCCCATGCTAGGAGATAACACAAGGACCCACATCATTTAAACAGTCAAAAAGACAACATGATAACATAAACAAGGGCTATACATAACTCCAACATAACACTGCTAACAATACCAACATCACATACAACACTTACATCACTTCTAGAGGCATTCACACAACAAAAGGAGAAAAAACAACTAGGGAATGCTAGACTACAATAGGGAGGAGTGTCATCACATAGCTTGATATGGGTTATCTTGGAAGATCTTCCTAGGCCCTGACCCCCATCCTGGGTTATCCTGACAACGTCTACTGATCCCCGGTCCCCATACAAACTCATGCAGAATCAACATACCTTTCATGAGGATAAAGCAGTTGATCTTTCCATTCCAGGCCTTCCCATCTCATCTAAATCCTAAATGAGCACTTGAGCCATGAGTGAGGCATATCATTATCTTGATTAATGTGAAATATACCCATCCCCCTAATTCATTGTTTAGGTTATCACTGGATTAAGAAACTCTCAAATGGGTTATCTTGGACACCACTTTTGGTTCCAGCTCCCATGGAGAGCCACTCCCCCTACTTACAACTAGTAGACCCTACACATCAAGCAAGGCATTTACCATCTTGCACACATAACATAATTCACATGAATCCATACACAATGCAAGGCATTTCCCATCTTGCACACTTATCATAATCACAAGAATCAATACACAGTGCAAGGCATTGAACATCTTGCACACAACACAAAACATTATCAAACCACTTCCAAAGTGAAACCATTATAAGAACTATACATACAAAAATACTCCCTCCCAAGTCTCTGGAATTCAACCTTAACAACTACACAAATGGATCACTTTAAAACAATTACCAAAATCACCCCAATTTAGAATAATCAACAAAATATTCAATACAAGCAAACAATCCAATAATACAACCATGAAACACATTGGTTCCACATTTCATATTACTCTTTAACTTAACCACATAATTCACCTAATTGGGACATTTACCACAATAACAAGTATTCTCAATAACTAATTACATGGTGAATTTACAATTCAACTATTAAATGATTATAAAAGAAATCGACATTCTTTAATTAACAAAAAGATAATCTAATTCATTTATTTAAACAAATCTTTCAATTATCTAAATATAAGTAAATCAATTTTCCCTATTTAATTTCCAAATTCACTTATCTAACATAATCAATTAATCTCATGGGCAGAATTATCCTTCTACTATAACCATAGAACATATTCATCAATTTACATATATATATATATATATATGTATATATATATACACATATATATATATACACACACACACACACACATATATATATATATATATGTATATATTTTAAACATAATACATATTCATAGATTTGCATATAATTGAATGCCAACATAAAACATATCTATCGATTACCAAATGTAAAGTGAAAACATCAAATGTTATTCATAAAATATGTACAATGCAATACATGCATCAAATGCCAAACACAACAATATAACCATCGATATATATAAATCAATACATTTAGTATCGAATATAACAATCATGGAATGAAAAATAAACGCCATAGCTAGTTTTCAATAGCAAACAATTAAGCCCTAAGAATTGCTTAAGCGATAGTCCACAGGGGAAAGAGAGGGAGGGACGTCTGGTCTGCTGACCATGGTTGGTGTTGGGTACCATGCCTAGCCCTCAAACCAATGCCTATTAAAAGCAAATGGGGTGCTATTGTCAAGCAACAGCCTCAAGAAAATTTTTCCTAGAAGGAAAGATATACAGTGTGCCCAAACAAATAATGAAGAGGCTTTAAGAAACTCACAAATTGTGATGGAAGGGGTAAAAAAATAACATGGTACGTGCAATATGACAAGCTACAGATTGAGAGAAAATTTTTGAATGCAAGTGGTGGAAGGATATAGAGTATTACACCAAAATAAAGAATAGAAGATTTTGTCAAATGTTGCAGTTGCATTGCCCTGTTGAAATGCAATCAAATTGAGGAAGCATAGAGAGAGAATAATGAAATAAATAAAATACCCAAAAGAAATGTGGTTTCATGGCTACATAAGACTACAAAATATGCACAAATCAATTTACAAAAGGGCTTTAAAACCTTCAGAAAATGCATTCAATATTTGTTTCAATTGGGAAATAAATAACTAGTAAACAATTATTTTCCAGACAACATTAACATTCAAACATTCGTTCCAAAAACAAAGATAAAATTCAAAAAGACAATAATTCCAACCTGCATCCAATCACTTGGCAGTGTTGGAGATTTGATGTCGAGCTCTGAATTCCCAACTTGCAACTCCAATTTCACCAAAATCCCAATCAATCTTTTCAGAACCCCAATTCAAAATCAACAGTATTTGAAATTTTGTAGACAATTACCCTTTTAGCCAAAACAGAATGAAAAATCTCCCAATAGAACAATATTTATAGAAAGAGGGAGACTGTTCATTTTCCGAGAAAACCAAGCAACCTTTTTCACAATTAAAAATTAACTTTTGGTTTATTAAATTAGTTTTTCCTTCACACAATAATTAATTTTTAATTAATTAAAAGCCTTTTATTTATCATATCATTTTTATTATTCACTACAATTATTTATATATTTATTTTTGTGTTTATTTATCAAGACATACTCTAATTTATTTACATTTAATAATCAAATTTATAATTTTGCTTTATAATATTTTATTTATTAATTTAGCATTACATTATAATTTATTTTACCATGAACTATGATTATATAAAAGAATTTATATTTACTTATCAAAAGTACCTTATTAACTTAATAATTTTATTTTAATGCAACAATTAATCAAAAACATCTATCAAACAATTATAAATTAAATAAACTAAATGCAAATCAATACCTGACCACAATGCACGGTCGAAAAGCAAGACCACAAACAACCTTGACTAACCATACCAACCATACTGACAACACTGATAGGGTGCAAAACTAGATACTCATCCTCTTCAAGGATGATGGCTAGGTTAGGGGAACAAGTGCTATCTTTGATCAATTGATCCATTGGGTTTTGAGGCACACTCAAACCTGTCAATTTAGGTGGAATAGATGCCTAGTACATGCAATCTACAACACATAAAACGGTTGTGCATATACACATACAAATAATCAGGAACACTATGAAAGGGAATCACAACGTCACAGGGTACTCATCCCCTTCACCCATACACATCAGTAAGACATCACCAGATAATCACATCAACTCATATAATAATCAAGATAAGATCAGTCACAAGATAATCACACAATAGTCATGATAAGATAATCACATAGTGCTCATGATCAAATAAAACCATATAATAATCATATCATGTGTATAAAACTCAAATAATAGAAATGCCATCACAAACATCCTCTTAGCAATAAATCCAACATCAAACAATGTACCATAATGTCTCAACCCAAAACAAATCAACTATCAGTCTATCAGAGAATAGTATGAGGGGCACTACAGTCTTTGAATTTTTTACTCTTTCTTGTACTTTGTTGAGTATGTATACTACAATATGAATAGATTCTCTCAAATAGACATCTAGTAGATTTTCTTCCTTCATCATTGTCCTTGCTGCTTCTTGAACTATTCTATTATTTCTCTCCACCACTCCATTTTACTAAGGAGTTCTAGGAGCTGAAAAATGCCTTTTTATTCCATGATCTTCAAAAAAATTGTTAAACTTATTGGAGGTGAATTTTCCACCTCTGTCAAACCTTAAGAACTTTATTTTCATATACATTTCATTCTCAACCATATCTTTAAATGCTTTAAACTTGTCTAGAGCTTCTGATTTCTCTTTGAGAAAAGTTATTCAAGTCATTCTAGAGTAATAATCAATTAACAACATGAAATACATGTCACCTTGAAAGATTCTTGTTCTTGTAGGTCCACATAGGTCTATATGCACCAATTCCAAAGGTCTTGCAGTAGAATATTCTTTGATTTTGAACCTCTTTCTTGTTTTCTTCCCAACTTGACATTCCTTGCATACTACATTGGTAGGCTTTGTAATTCTTGGAAGATATCTCACAGCTTGAGTAGAGCTAATCCTCACTAGACTATCAAAATTGATGTGACACATTCTTCTATGCCATAGCTAGCTTTCATTGATTTGAGTTATAAAACACTGACTATTAGCACCTTTGAGATGATAAACATTCCCATATGTCCTTGTTCTTGCAACAACGAGAGTTCTGGATCTTCCTTTTTTGATTTCACAACCACCATCCTGAAATACAATATTATATCCTTTGCTACACATTTTTCCTATACCCAGAATATTATATCGGAGACCCTTGAAATAAAGAACATCATATGTATTATGCTTACAATCAAAACTAATTGAACCTTTTCCTCATATCTTAGCAGATGTATCATCACCAAACTTAACAAGACCACCTTAAAACTTCTCAAGTTTAACAAACTTACTCTTATCACCTATCATATGATTTGAGATTTCACTGTCAATTATCTAGTGATTTTTCTCTTCTCTAGCATGAAAAGCAGTCACTATAGTCCCTTTGATGTTGTGACATGTTTCTAGAGCAATTTCCTTCATACATCTTTTAGATTTAGTAGAATTATTCTTAAAATTTAGAGCCATGAACAAGCATTCATCATTCTCACCATTCAGGTAGTTAGATTCATCATCAGATATGCCAACATCTTCTTTAACATAATAACTTCTCTTGAAATATTTACCTTTATTATCCTTGTATTTATCACTTGAAACTTTGGTTGGACATCTTGAAGCATAATGACCTATCTTTTCACAATTGAAACATTTGAAAGGTAAATTACCTTTGTAATTTTTAGCCCCCTTTTTCAATTTCCTAGAAAAATTTTCTTCTATCTCATCAAGACCATCTAGATCTAATCCATCATCCTTCTCTGTTTTACTAGCTTTAAAAGCAGTCTCTTTTCTTGAATCATTTTGACCAAACTATTTCAATTCAAAAGTAGTTAAAGCACAAAACAACTGATCTCTAGAATAATGATCTAAATCGTAAGCTTCCTCAATAGTAGAAATTTTAGAACTATAATTTTTAGGAAGAGTTCTTAATACCTTCTTTACCACCTCATCTTCTTCCAGTTTTCCACCAAGGCCATTGATGGAATTGAAAACTTCATCCACTCTATGCATGTAGCTTGCAATATCCTCATCTTATAACATCCTTAGGGTTTCAAACTTAGTCTTCAAATTTTGCATCTTTACTTGCTTGAACTTATCATCTCCTTCATAGATACTTTCCAGCTTCTTCCATATTTTTTTACTAGATTTGTAGCCCATAACCTTCAGAAATTCTGAATCAAAAAAACCACTCAAAAGAATATTCCTTGCTTTTCCATTGTTCTCATATTCCTTGATATCATCATTAGTTGTCATACCATTAGTGGGCATGGTATATCTATAATCAATTGAATTCTAAAATCTAAACCCTAGGGAAACAAGTAAACCTTCCATCCTAGTTTTCTAAAATGTATAATTCATCCCATCAAACAAGGGAACCTCCTTCCTATGCACCATCCAAATCTACCTCAAGTAGTTCAGATTCTTCCAAGGAACCTTGCTTTGATACCAATTTTTAGATGCATAGGACACCTAAAGGGGGGTGAATCAGTTTTATATTAAAACATCAAAACCCTCATTAACATTCAAATCTTTATTAGCCCTTAAACCCTTAATCATATTTAGCATGAAATTAAACAAGTTAAAAAAACAACAGATCAAAATACCATGCACAATAGAACACTAGATTTATATGGAAAACCTAAGAAGGGAAAAACCACGGTGAGGATTAGCTCAATATATAAATGAATTGCAATACTGAATACAATAGGCTTGCTACCGAAAAAAAGAAGGGATCATTGCTAATGACTCACTGCCAGATTAGAAAGAAGAAAGAAAGGAACTACTACAAAGATAAATCCATCTTAGAGAAACAGGAAGATCCACCACAACTCTGAACCATCCACAACCTTCAACTCACTTCCTTCAATAACTTCAAGTACACTGCAAATGTAGACACCTTCTACTCACTATTTTTGGTATCCTTAATCATCAAATCTCTCACTCACATCACACCACTTGATCATATTTTGCACCACGACACACCACACACACACACACACACACACACCATTCTTCAACACTCTACCTTGCATTTATACCATCCTCAACCTTGAAAATATTCTCCAAGGTTGGTTATGCACCTCAAACATGCAATTAAAAAATAGGTCGACACCAAACACTTTCGCATTGGAAATAAGTGAAGGATGACCACACCAAGGGCTAACTAGGACCCAAATATACATCACCACGCTACTCAACACATTCACAATCCATGAGGTAGCTCTGCAAATAGCGCTAACACACAAGGTCGGCCAAACTTGAACTAATACTACAAGCCACCACATGCACACTTCTTTAGGTCATGCAAACCAAATAGAAACACCCCATAATATCCATAAAACATCTCAAAATAATCTAGCATCATCAAAAATATTTTGTAACTCTATCACAACCACTTAAAACTGAGAACACCATCATTCTGTGCAACTAGTCACACTAGCAAAAACATCCAACTCACTAACCAACTTCATGAAACACTTCAACACCTAAGACCTCAAGGGAAAGTAGATACAAACATTATGAGCACATACCAAAATCCACAAGATAAGAAACCTCAATGTTGATAAATACAGAGCAATCTCATTTCTCCTAGACTACCTTCTTCACAAACATACACACTAGTGAACTCAAGTGTTACTATCGTACGATCCAAAACTTGTAACTCTAGATATAACACCTCTATACACCTCTAATAAACATATCCAAACCACACAAGCATAACTTCAAGAATGAAGAAATGTGGAGCTAAATATAGAACCACTCTGTCACACTGTAATCTCTTTTATTCAAATTTTCTCAAAAGCACTTGGAAACCAAGTGATCCAATTGCAACTGCAACACTACTAACACCTCTTCAACACATCTATAGAATTTGAAACACTTCTTATTAACCACAACACATGCATACTACCAACAATCTCATCAACACAAGTAGGCTCCAAAAATCTTCACAACTATATTGAAAGTTTGTAGCAATGACAACACCAACAACATTGTGTTGACAACACTAATAACTCCAAGCTTCCAACAACTCCAATGCTAGGGGTTGACATTAATGAAAAAACTAGCAAGCTTCCAACAAGTATAATAAGTATTGATGGAAAGCACATGACAAAAGATATTATGTATGTTAAAGGTCTCAAGCACAATCTTTTTAGTGTGAATCTGATGTGCAGAAATGGATACAATCTCATATTCAATGAAAGAGTATGTGAAATCAGAAAAAAAAAAAGTCTAGAAAAATGGTTATAGAAGGATCTAGGAAAAATTGTGACATATATAGTCTAAGGGATGTCAATATAAGAACTTTTCTTCTAGGATAAGATAACGAATGTTGGCTTTGACATAGGAGAATGAGACACATCAATTTTAACAATCTTGTGAAGATCAATTCATCACATGTAGTAAGAGATATGCCCAAGATAATCAAGCTTGCAAGTACTCTGTGCAAGGAATGTCAGTTTGAAAAATAGACAAGGAAAAGTTTCAAGTCTAAAGAGTATTCTTCTTCTAGACCTTGGAGCTAACTCATTCTAATTTGTGCTGACCTACCAAAACAAAAAATTTGAAAGAAGAGGTATTTCATGATTTGTATTGATGATTTCTCTAGGATGACATGGGTTATATTCGTAAAAGATAAATCAAAATCCTTTAGTAGATTCAAGATCTTCAAATCAAAGGTTGAGAATGATATGAATGATAAAATCAAATGTTTGAGGTTTGATAGAGGAGGTGAGTTCACATTAAATGAGTTCAATGATTTTTGTGAAAATACTGAAATAAGTAGGCATATATCTTCTACTAGAACTCCTCAACATAATGGAGTTGTGGAAAGGAAGAATAGGATTCTTCAAGAGATGGCAAGGACCATGTTGATGGAAGAAAATATTCTTGATGTTTATTGGAAAGAAGCAGTTCATACTATATTCTATATTCTCAACAAAGGTTTATTAAGGCTTAATAGCACTAAAACCCCATATGAGTAATGGTATGGAAGATTGACAACTATCAAGTATTTTAGAGTCTTTGGAAGCAAATGCTACATTAGAAGAGATGAAGATATTTTGGGGAAGTTTGATTCAAGAGCTTATGAAGGTATTTTTCTGGGATATTATCTCAGAGTAAAGCTTACATGTACTATGAAAAAAGATTGGAAAGAATAGTTGAAAGTAAAAATGTTAAGGTTGATGAAGATCTACATAATAATATGAATGAAATTGAGGACTGTGGATCTGATGCACCTCCCTGCTCAGAAGAAGAATAATTTGAAGAAAAGGAAGGAATAGTAGAAAAGCACAGTAAGACTCCTATCAAGTATGTTCAAAGGAATCATTCAAAAGATTAGATTATTGGATATAAGAATGAAGGAGTGTTGACCACGAGAAGGATTACAAAGATAAATGAATAAGTAATTTTTTTTTTGTTATCAAAGATAGAACCAAAAACTTTTGTTGATACTAGCAAGGATGAAGGATGGATACAAGAAATTGAAGAAGAATTGAATTAGATTGAGACTAATTAGAACTAGGAATTAATTCCAAGGCCCATGGACAAGAATGTGATAGGAACAAAGTGAGTATTTAGGAATAAGTTGAATGAAAAAGGAGAAGTTGTAAGAAACAAAGCAATACTAGTATGTAAGGGCTATTCACAGGTAGAAGGAATTGATTTTGAGGAAAATTTTGCTCTGGTAGCAAGAATGGAAGAAATTAAAATGTTTCTTACCTTTTCAGCCCACAAGGACTTCAAAGAATATCATATGGATGTCAAATCAGCTTTCCTAAATGGTGATTTGGAAGAAGAAATCTACATAGAGAAATTTTATGGATTCTGGTTATCAAAAGACCCAAACATGGTGTACAGAATCAAAATGAAATTGTATGGCCTCAAACAAGCTCCTAGGGCTTGATATGCAAGGTTGGACAAGTACTTCAACAATGTTTCAAGAAAGGTACCAAAAATAGTAATCTTTACTTCAAGAATGAGGATGAAATAATTTTGATTATTGTTGTATATGTTGATAATATAATCTTTGGTGGAGATGATGAAATGTGCAAGAATTTTGTTGAATAAATACAAAAGGAATTTGAAATATCTATGATTAGTGAGTTATCCTTCTTTCTTGGTCTTAAAATTGCTCAACTAGATGATGACATCTTTATTTCCTAAGAAAAGTATGTCAATGAGATGTTGAAGAAGTTTGGTATGGAAGATTTCAAACCTGTGAGTACTCCTATGGTAACTATTTGTCATTTGAGAAAAGATGATGAGTCTCCCTTGGCTGATTAGACTCTATACATATCTATGATGTTGTACTTAACTACTTCAAGAATTGATATTATGCATGCAATAAGTTTTCTTGCAAGATTTCAAGCTAGTCATAAATAAACTCATGTGAAGGAAGTCAAGAGAATCTTCAAATATTTGAAGAGCACTTCGGATTTTGGATTATGTATCCAAAAGGTAATGAATTTTATCTAAGTTTATACAATAATTCTGATTGGGCTGGTTGTGTTGATGATAGGAGTTAGTGCTTTCTTTCTAGGAAATGAGTTGGTTTCATGGCATATTAAGAAGCAAGATTCAATATCTTTATCAATAGCTGAAGCAGAGTATATTGTTGTAACATCTTGTTGTACTCAAGTATTGTGGATGAAGCAAACATTGAAGGAAATCAAGATAAAGTATGATGAGCTCATTCCTATTTTATGTGATAATTCAAGTGCTATCAATATTTCAAATAATCTAGTGATGCATTCTAGAACCCAACACATATCAATTCGGTATCACTTTTTGAGAGAGAAGGTAGCAAATAAAGAAGTGAAGTTGGAGTATGTATCTACAAAGGATTAGGTTGCTGAAACTTTTACAAAGGCACTTGCAAAGGATACATTTGAATATCTCAAACAAAAGCTAGGGGTAATTTCCCCTCCTTGCTAGATGCATAGTTAGTGAAAATTTCTAGGGGGGTAATTCAAGTCATATATTTATTCCCGGACTGATAGGGGCTACCTCCCAAGGGGAGCAGGTAATGATTGTTGTTGAAAGAAGGATAGGTTGTGCACCAAAGGGGGGGAGAAAGTACTTTTTCCCTTTTTCCTTGATGTTAAAGGGTTGAGATTGAGGGGGATATATTGTGCACCTAATTGGTGTGAGGATGGTTTTTCCATCAATGATAAAGGGGGATATTGTTGCAGTTTGGTTGTCATTGATGTCAAAATTTCATTGGAGTATGTTGCAGTCTGGCTATTTGGTTTCCAGAGTCTCTAAGAAATGCTCCACATTTCTCCACTAATGATATTTTGGTCCTATAGTTCAGAGGTTAGCTTCAGGTTGTGTAAAGTCATGTGTGATCCAAGTTTCAAATCATTTGAGTTACCAAAAAGATGATTTTGATAGTGACAGATTTAACTCTGTGTTGATTCTGTGAGAATGTTCTTAGAGGTGTAAATGGTTGGCTCTACATATCTATGTATTTGTAAATATGGTTGTGTGGGTCAGAAGATAAGTTTATTAAGATATGAAGGTGTTATATCCAAAGTTTCATGTCAATACTCCCACAAAAAGTTGGAAGTGATAGTGTGTAGGACTATGTTATTCAGTGATTGACTTTAATGTCTATCTACTTGCACTAGTAGAAGGTTGTGATTTTTAGTTATATGAGTTTGTGTGGGCACTCCATGTGTCTCATAGTGTCTCTGGTTTGAAGCACATGTAGATCTTTCTTGTTTCCTGTACCACACAATGTTTCAAGTCATTTTGTGAAGATATGCTTCTGCTAAGGCCAACTATGTCAAGTTGATGATGTGCACCATAAATTCAAGTGTGAGTGGAGCTTATTAAGTGTTTTAAGGTGTTATATGGGTCATTCTAACTCATCTAGAAGAGATACAAGTAATGATTTATCATTCATGTTTACCACTAATGATGTGAAGGCTAACATGCTACAAGTTACATGTTTTCTAGCTTAATACCGACCAAATTTGAATTTGCAAAGTGTGTGGATTTTGTTTAAAGTATATCAAAGGTGTGAAGATAGTTAGGTACCAGGTTAAGCATGTGTTGGAATCCACAAGGAATGTTCCTCTTCCTGATGTTGCATGTAGTCTTTTGGGTCTTTCCCTCTACACATTTCATGTTGATTGTTTTATCCTTAGCCAACTTGGAGATGTAATATTTTTGTTGTTATAGGCTAACATGTAATGTAATCAATGTAATATCATGTATAACTTGTAAACCTAGTTGATCTAGGGTAGAGGGTGTGGTGTGATGTATTATGAAAATTGTGTAAGCAACTAAAAGAGAAAGAGTACAAGTGGTAGATTCTATCTAGTTTCATCTTGATCATATCTCTGTGACAGAAGGCAAGTATATAAGTGTTACCAAATTTCACTCACAGCTCAATTTGGTAGAGCTGAAACAATTGGTTGCATTTAAAGGTGAAGGGTATTCAAACATTTCTACTAAGTTAAATTATTGCACAACAAGGATGATTTCAAATGGAATTCATTTTTTATTATGCATTATTTTACAACAAAAAGGAATTACACAAATTGCATACTATTTCTATATTTTATTCATTTTGTAATGAGAATGTTTACAAGATTGCATAAACATTGTTGTTTCATACATTGAGATCAAAAGAATGTTTGAATATCCCACACAAGCCGTGGAAATAACTTATTTAATACAAAAAAAAAAGCTATATTTTTGAAGATATGAAACAAAGAAAAACACACGGAAAAATAATATATCCATCATTTCCTGTGGAAAAATCTTGTGTTGATCTTATTTGTCTTCAGCTCCTACTTGCTCCTGGTCTTCGAATGTACCTACATTATGATGAAAAGTTTTGGTTAGAGCTCTAGATATAAACTCTGACCATATGTCCTACCAATAGAAATATAACCTTTCATTTAGGATGCATTAAATCAGCTAGAAATTCCACATGTATCAAGAGAGCTAGAAAGTTAAATCACTAGGAAAAGCATCAAGCTTCATTGTTTTTTCTAACTTGTTTGTTCACTGTGCAGGTACAGATTCATTTATCATTACAAGATTCATCTTGTTTGATATTACAACATGCAAAAGGAAAATGGGCTCCCACAAGAGTTGAGCCCAACATGCTAAAGGCAACTGTCTAGTGTCAAAATAATGCCTTGACTATGAAAAGCATTCACAATAGATATATGATAGTCACTATTTATAGCAATAGACAAATCAACTATTTCAATGAAAGCATTCTCAGTTTGAGGAACAATTTATAAAGTGACACAACACACTGTCCATCCATGACTATCAAATCAAGAAGTGCAATGAAGGTTTGGTATCACTTCACCTTGAAGTGATAATCATAAATGAGCAATGAGCTCATTCAAATGCATATTAATCTACATAATAGAGAAAAAGTGCACCATTTTTCACCAAGGAAATCATGTTTGCATGCATGGTTTTATGTTGTTACTATTTTTACATCATGATTTTATATCATTTATTTGTTGTCTCAAGCACTAAGTTTAGGATTACATCCATTTAGTCTATCAAAAGGAACAACATCATGAAGACTCTTATGTAGAGTTCCAGTGACCAAAGACAGATCTCAACTACAAAAGCATGCATTTTATAATGGCAATCTACAAACAATATGCATAAAATGGAGAATCAATATTGATGAATATAAAGAATGAGCAACCCAGTTAAACATCATTATAAAGGGGTAGTCCTTAAGGGACAACAACATTTAAAATGGAAATTCATAGGATATGGATAGCAACCTCTCCAATGAAAAAACACAGTCATAATATGGATTATTAAAGGTAGGTTTCAAGGTGGTTTCAAGCCATGAGAAATAGTGCAAATGCATGATCAAATTCACAGTAACAACTAAGCGAAGGTAGTCATTGTCATATAAGTGTTCCATGAGCATATTGCAATAAGTAGTCATCATCTCAGAGTTTGAATGCAAAGAACATAGTGAACAAGGCCAATGGACAATTGACAGTCACCTCATAGATGCAAGAAAAGAAATCCATTCAAAGAGGGCAGCAAATGATTATGTTATGCTAATCACAATAGAAGCTTCAAGGTAAGAAATAGTGAGCAGTCTTGTGAAAAATATGAGCATTCAAAATGGAATAACGACATATTCTAATATCACCTTTGTGAGTGGCACAAAATGAAGAAAAACTAGCTTAGTGGAATTAACCCAGCATAGGAAAAAGAAGAGTGAATGCCATGACCTATGGTATCTCACAAAAATACCCTTGGGTTTTATAAATTTGAAAGCCAAAAGGAAGCATAGCGAAAGGGGGGTTTTCATCATGTCTTTCATGAAAATCATTGAGAACTCAAATAGTGAGGAAAAACTACATAGAGTAATAGTTTTATCATTATTTTATCGCGACCAAGGCATTGGAATTTGACTTCTTCCTAGAAGTTTTATGAATCTCAACAAAAGAAATGTCAATATAA
The DNA here is from genome assembly GCA_007258455.2 of Sequoia sempervirens. Lineage (NCBI taxonomy): Eukaryota > Viridiplantae > Streptophyta > Pinopsida > Cupressales > Cupressaceae > Sequoia > Sequoia sempervirens. Next base: position 58,405 of record VDFB02326035.1, read on the forward strand.
ATGATTCTATTCTTGAACTCGAACACAACCAATAGCAAGACATAAAGAAGTCTCAGCATTTCAAGCATAAAAGATAACTTACCAAAGAAGATTCTAGTTTGGCCTATGGAGTGATGTCCCAGAAAACTTCAAACCCTAGGTGTTGGCATGGAAGCAAGACGGCATGGAAGCAAGGCATGGTGTCACAATGAAATGAAATGCATAATGAGCTTGTGTTGTTTTAGGGATTTTTCTTTTAGGTTTTTCATTAAAACCTAATTTATGTCTGCCAAGTGATTTTATCACTTTGTTTTATAAATAATGCATCTGTATTAATTCCTTGACCACGGTTAAGTCTTTCTTTCCGATACCTAATGTGAATAATGGAATCCGATGATAAGTGAAGTAGACTTCCCCTTCTATTTTTGCATAGGTAGAAGTTTTAAAAAAGAAAAAAAAAATATGTAAATAGATATTAAGGGTAATAATTTACAAATTACCTCAATATTTATCATTAAACTACACTCACACATAAATATTAAAGTAACTCATAAATGATTACTTTTAATATTTATTCAAATATTTTTTTAATTCATCTCAAAATCATGCAAAAGGAGTGGGTTGTGAACTGGAGTTTGAAATCAGAAGGGGAGTGAGGATGGTTCATGTGTTTGGAGTTATTTTGAGTTTATCCTAGATTTATGGTCAAACTGAGGTGCCTTTGGAGTTCTTTTGGGTCATGCACATTGAGAGGGGGAGATTGGAGCTGTTTGAGCTCAGTTTACATTAGTTGTGGGGCCCCTTTTCATGGATTTTCTCTTTTTCTCATGAGAGACATTTGAGAAGATATTTACACTTGTAGTTAACTACAAGTGCCACCTCTTGGCACTTTGGAGTTATGTTTTGTATATAGAGGAAAAGACTTACTCTTTTTCCTTAGTTATTGCTTCTTTTCCTTTGCATTCTGCAAAGAGAGGTTGGTCTTGTAACTTAGTTTTATAGTTATTAGTATAGAGCAACAAATTACAAGTTTCATGTTATTTTTCTTTATGCAGTATTTTCCTACTATTTTCATTTAGAATTTATCATTTTGCTTCTTCAAAATTATGCAGTTTCTTTGTGAATGATTTTGATGAAATTATTGTGTTTTAGCCATCAAAAACTCTAGTTTTGTCTTGCTCATAATTGTACATCATATCATAGATCTTAGGTTGTGCTCATATTCATTTTGTTCTTCAAGTTGTGAAAGTTATTTTCCTTTTGAAAAGACAAGTTGTTGGGCCTTCTTTGGAAACATTTTTGTAATGCCATTTCTGACTTGTGTAAATAGGTTTTTTAAGAATAGTTGTGAATCAGTCTACAGGTTTTATTATCATTGTCATTTAGGTGCATCACCATACTTTCAAATTCAGTTTTATCTGTTCTTTGCAAATCCTTCTTCCTCTTTTCCTTTGAAAATCATTAGTTTATTAGAAAATCAAATGGGAACCAACCCATAACTTGGAGATTTATCTTCGCTATGAGCATACCCACAGGCTCAAAGGTGTTTCCATGTTTCATGAGATTGTTGAGCATTTAAGCTTAGCATTCAAGGTGCAATCTTCGTGACAACGATAAGTGTGCTTAATTATTGTTGGAGGCAGTGAGCCAAAGACAAAATTTCTTGATTGTTGAAAGTAGTGAACTTGTAGGTAGCTAAGAAGACATTTGCAGAAGTCACAAAGCAGAATTGTAATAATGAAAAGAGAAATGATAAAGAAAAATTGTAATAATCAAAAGGAGTGGACTTAATTTCTATTTTCATATAGTGGAAGGAATTCCATTCTTTAATCATTCTTGAGTATGTGCTCAGATCGGAGAGTTGTAGCTTCCTTGGGTTGTAGCCCTAAAACAAAGTTGTATAATTAGGGACTTGTAGCTTCTTTGGGAGTGACCCTAAAAACTATAATCAAGGAGTTGTAGCTTCCTTGGTTTTTACCCCTAAAAAAAAGTTGTAAATATTGTTCATCTTATGAGGTTGGATTAGGACATTAGCTCCTAGTAGTTATTCTCTTATGGAGTTTTCCACATATATATGGTGTTGTGTTGTGCATTGTCCTCATATTTCATGTTCCTACTTATACGATAGAGTTTAAAGTGTCTAATTGTTTTGGAGGGTTTGAGATTTTATAGAATACTAATTCACCCCCCCCCCTCTTAGTATTCCAGTGTGTTCAATAGGTTGTTGAAGGAAAGCTCCCAAAATTTCTTCCTTCAACTCTTTTCACCAAAAATATTTTTCCAACAAGCCAAATTCAAGATCTTCAAAAAGAACCTCCAAAAGAAACCCCTACTTCCATATTTTGTGGATGTTTAATAGGAATTCAAGTTTGAATTCCTAGAATGAGGAGGTGACACTTTTCACCCTCCCATTCACTCTCCAAGGCCTATTTGCATTTGTAGGTACCAACCTACTAGAGACACCAATCGTTAATTGTGTTTGTAGGCACCAACCTACTAGAGACACCAATCCCCAATTAAATTAGTACAACAAGTAGAACACTAGTCCTACCAGATTACATAGATAGAGCTTATGGATGTTCAATTATAGCCTAAGACATCTCATACACTTATGGACTAACTACATACACTCTTCCACACTTCTTATGATCTTTTGATAATGATGAACACTTTGAAATACAACTCACATTAAATAAATCTAGCTTCACAATCATCTCCTTGTATATTCACCTTCTATACTTTGTCAAATTTTCAATTGTGTATCCATCTGACTATTGAATATATACATGAAATTACATTAAAACTTCTTTTATGTCAGCCAGGGGTTTGCAAATAACCAGGATGACATAATGTGGACCTAAATTATTACATGAAAAGTGTAATAGGTCGGTCCAAAATCAAATTTTGTTATTTCCAAAAGAACATGATGTCATGTGCTACCACAAGAACCTTAATGTGGTCCTATCTTGACACCACATGCAAGATTTGAATTCCACACGCTACTAGTCGTTACTACACAAGTCCCAAACACCAACTGGTTGAAAAAAATGCACAAAGAACCTTCTGTCATTACAATCTTTTTGCATGTTGAACATATCCTCCATAAACGTAGGAATATGAGAGAACTAATGTACATATACTTTCCTCTGAAACTGTAGAGCCAAATTGCATTTTTGCAAGAAATACTGACCATAATTGTATAAATAGAGAAATCTCTTTTCCCTAAGAATAGAGCTTAAACATTCTGGTATAGACTTGCAAATTACCTCTATCATAATGAATAGATGATATTTCAAGCATACAACAATCACACACACTTCTGGAACTATAACTAGTAACATATATTTTTTCAAATCTCTACAACTCCAATGAAAAAGGGGATATAATGATAATTCATGTACTACTTAGCCTTACACCCTTGACATAGTGAAATCCTTTGACATCAATGACAACCTCTATTCAACAATGACAAGTGTCAAATGATAGATATGATCTAGGTTTAGGATAGGGATAAGGACAAAAATCCTTATGGCAATGGCTAGGATTAAGAGGTTAAATAAGATGAATGGATAGGATAAAAATAGTGGCAATGGCTAAGATAAAGAGGTTAAATGAGATAAGTGGATAAGATTAAAAGATAGTTTGACTTTTGGGTAAGTGTTTAGGTTCAACGAATCTAGGCAAGGAGTTAGTTAGACATGTGAATGGAACACTTGTCACATGAGGAAAAATTTAGATTATGATCCATGTGAACAAGATGGAGGGATAGGATTAGAAGGACAAGGATAAAGGATAAATAAGAATTAAATGATGGAGAAAAAGATAATGAGGATTAATTTGCATAAATTAATTAATTAATTAGGAATAAATTAATTAATTTAGCTGGAGGATTTGGGGAAAGGGAAAATTAATTAAATAGTTATTTAATTAATGTGATTATGTGAAGGGATGAAAATTAAATAAATAATAAATATTATTTAATTAAAATATTATGAATGGATGGGAGTATTAATTAAATAAATGATACATATTTATTTAATTAATGACTTAGGAATAGGTTAAAATTAGGTGTGGTTGGGTAAGGTCACATTTTAGGTTTCTATATATTTTCCCCTCTTTGATATGGCATCATGAAGTGGCATTGTATCAAAGAAGTTTAGAACATAGTGGATGAGGGAGGATAAGGATCAAAGATGGTGCCCTAATGAATGGGATGATGGGAAAATGATGAAGAAATAAAGATTAATAATGGATGGATAAGGGATGACACGTGATAATGGATCAAGGACAAGCCATGATAGGTTTATTATGGATGGATGAATGGATATGGTAGTTTATTATGATATGGATAAGGAATGATAGCAGATGGGATGACATCCTAGGAGAGGGTGGATAAGGGACTATTACACATGGTGCTTGTTTCCAAGTTTTTTCCATGGTACTTATCCAAGGTGCCACCGTAGTGGTTTTCACCTTTGGATGGGTTATTTATCCTTATGTTTTTTTTGTTTTTTTGGCATATAAAATGGGACTTGATAATGTTGTAATCATGGCAGATGCTTTTGAGTAGGTGGATAACGATGTGAGTTGGATGGATATGGATGAGGGAGGATGTTTTATTTGGAAGATAGATAGGGCTAAGCTATTATCCCTAATGTGTGTACTATGTGGGCCATCATGCTTCATATGAAAAGGAGTTTGGGCAACCTTTGGATTAAAGCATGTGGAGGGGTCACCATCAAAGTTCCATGGAGAGACATTGCTAAGGAGGATAGAGTGATATGATGAATGTATGAATATAGGTGGATTAGGTAGAGTGTATGGATTGAATAAAGATGATAAGGGTGGAGACTTAGGATCAACAAGATCAATTCTTGATATTTTTCTTTCATATATGCCCGAGCAATATGAGATGAAGGGGCATGATAGGAGATTGATTTTTTACTTTATTTTATTTTTTACTTTGATTTTTTATTTTTCCAATAGCTTTTGATTTTTATTTTGACTAAAGGACTTTTCTTGGCTTTTCTTTTGTCTTTGATTTTGGATCTCCATTTGATAAATTGTTTTTGATTTTTGATTTTTAATTGATAGCCTTATTCTTTTGGGATGATACTTGTTGATCCAAGTCTAGGAGATGGAAGTGGAAGGGTTAGATGTGTTAGATGAAATGGTAAAGATGTGTGATTCATGGAAGATATTGGTGATTCCTTCATTAGATTCTTTGTGACTATCCTTTTCAAAACTATTAATATTAAAGGAGGCTTGCACATCCTTAATGGGTTGGCAAGAAATCTATTATCATATCTTCCATATTCCTCTTGTACTCTACACTTGGGGGCAAGTTTTGTCCATCTTATCATTCATGGTCATTATACTCTCTATGTTCATTCCTTACTTTTTTCCTTTTTATCTTGACAAGGTTATGAATCTTCTTGAACATCATATATCTTATCCTATACACTCTATCCATATCTTTTGTACCATATCTTTTTCCTTCTCCATATTCCATCATTCTTTCTAAATACATCCTTTCTTCCCATCCTTGGTCTTGATGAGGAATAGGGGAAAATTACTTGGGCATTGTTTTTGTATCTTATCTAGTTGATCTTGATCATCCCATTCATTATCCCTATCCTTTTGCATTCTTCCATTCCATATCTCCTAGCTTATCAAAATCCATGTCCCATTTCCTTTCTTTGTTCTTGATGAGATTAGGGAGAAAACTGGTCATCTCATTCCATCTTAAATTTCTTGAAAAATCCAAAAAATCCAAAAAAAAAAGTCAAAAATCAAAAAAAAATAAAAATAAAATAAATTCAAAAAAAATCAAAAAAAGCTGAAATTTTTTAAAAAAATCATAAAATCAAAAAAACTGTAATAAATGGTTGGTTTCTCAATGGGGGAAAAATCCTAAACTCACTGGGGGCAACCTACTTTGAGTTTAAACAACAAACAAACAAACAGTAAGACAACACAACAAACACAACAATCATGATAAAAACTCAACATTGAACATCGATCACACATTTTAAGCATCAACCATCCAAATCAACAACAAAATCAGTCAAAACAAATCTAAATGGATGATACTCTTCTGAAGCATGGTTTTATCACTTTGGCATGAATGTTCAACTGTTGTATCTTGATTGTTGTTATCATTTCTCTAGAGCAACTCAATGATTTCATAGACTAGAGAAGCTATGATCGAGAATGATTTTTCTTTGTCTATTGTTTGTGAGTTAATCATTACTACTGTGCAAATTGTCATGGGACATGTTATACAAAGTATCATTGATGACATTCTGAATTTGCATAGGAAAATGATAAACTCTTTTCTGTTGACACAAGCAATACTTAGGTCATCTTGGTTCAATTATACCAGGATGCTTGTGTTAACTTGCAATATCAAAAATCCATGGAAGTTGTACTCAGGTCATCATGGTCTAATTATACCATCGATGTTTGTACTAACTTTTAACATTTTAAAGGCTCAATGATGATACCAAGCACTAAAAATTGGCTGACAAAATGACAACTTTGCATATTAGTTATGCATGGTTAGGATAGATTGCAGGGTGTGTGCAAGAAGTTGAGTCCACTTTTTGGCCAAAAAGTGGAAGTGGTTTCCCTAATTTTCAGCATTTGACACATTTGACCTTAAAATTTGAAGCACTTAGAGATGAAATCTTTAAAAAAGTCACTGATCATAAAATGTAGTGCTTAGAGTCTAGTTTCCAAATATGTAATTTATTTCAATACCCAGATTGTACAAATTGAGTTTTAATAGGAATTTCTAAAAACCACTGTTTAAAAGTCATTTTTTTTACCATACCATGCATGTACGACATCCATATTTGAGCTTGAAGTTATAGAGTATTTTCTAAATCCTTTTGGGAAAAGTCTTGCTGACTCTTGAAGCTTGTTCTTGATTTTTTTGTAATTTTTTTATTTGAATTTTTTTTGTTAAATTTTTTATTAGGCTTGATTTATGCGTTTTGAAAATCGTCATATGCATTTTATGCGCTTAAGATGACCTAAACTTATCATTTTTACATTTTTTTTCAAATTGAAAGGAATTATGCGAAGTTTGTTCTCGTGCAATCCGTTTACATCAAAAATGTTATGTTGATCAAAAGTTATTAAAATAGTAAAAAACTCTGATATTTAAAGTTTATGGACCAATTTTATTAGAAATTAATTGAAAAATAGAAAAAATAATTCAATTGCAAAACAAATTACATATGTCCAAAGTCGGTATTTTTCTTTGACATTGTTAGGGCCTTCAACTTGTAGGTCAAACCAGGTTGAAGGCCTAGGTTCAGACTTCCAATGCTTTTCCCGAACCAAAAACCTTGGCAAAAACCCGACCACGATGCAAAACAAAATTCAAATTTAAAAATGGAATCCGTTATAAAAGCGGGGGATCCGTTTATCATGAGGATCTACGTATTATAATGGGGATCTGATTTCCCCTCAAACAATATTGAGACCATTTATGAAGTAGGCAGAGATCTCGTTCATAAAGCGAGATCTATTACTACCCACTCGATATTCAATGTCGATGAACGGGATCCCGCTTATTAATAAATAGGATCTTGTTTTATAATCAGGATCCCGTTTTATAGTAAGCGGGATCCCGTTTTATAAATGGGATCCCGTTTATTTTATTTAAATACACTGTGCAAGATTACTGTGAAGTCTGCAACTTTGCAACTTCATATGTATGGCCAAGAGCACTAAAAATGAATTATTTTTCATAAGTTATTGTATTTACATGTGGTGAATTTGATTTTTGGTTGATTTTATCAAAGGGAGCATCATCTACACCATTTTTGAAGTGAAATT
>VDFB02326036.1:0-36194 GCA_007258455.2 Sequoia sempervirens
GCAACAAGCCAAATTACAGTGACATTTAATTTTTAATCTACTACTAATTTCACATGAATTTGAGATATACCTTAGTGAGTTACATGTAATCATTTCAGAACTAGGGAGAGCAAAAGACAAAACTCTACATAATTCAATTGAAGCAGACCAGCCAACCTTCTATAAGGAATAGTTCATTGTTGTAGTCATGCCAAAACATCTTGTCCTTGTTGACCAAAGAAGATTATCCATTAGTAGCCAAAGAAAAAACTTATATAGTATCCATAAAAGGTATACTTTCCATTAAAGAAACAGGGTTCAACAAATATACCTCACACTAGTCCAAAAGATTTCTACGTCAACACTAAAGACAAAAATGAAAGACATGCTAAAGAGGACAAGCATGATGTAGCAATAATGGTGTCATCAAAAACAAAAATACGGTGGGGATGCTACTTTGATTCATCAGCATCATAGTATGCTCACCCACTCCTTGTTCATGATGAAAGTGGAGGAACCATAACTCCTCCCTCATCAGAGTTTTCAAATGGCACCAAGGAAAGAAGATAGTGGCCATACTCTAGGTCATTATCACCTCCACCATCTGAAGGGTTGTCTAAAATTTTAATGTGAGTATTGTGTCTCCCTGGGTAGTCCTTATGATACTTGTTTCTTTTCTTCACTCTCTTCACAAGCTCAACCAGTTCCTTCCCTTTAAACTTGACCAATTCTTCTAAAATTGTCCTTCCTCTCAAATTATACTTTCTCCTAACAACAATGTTATATTTCTTGAGTTCTTTCTTCTCCTTTGGAATTTTAGGAGTTCCTAGTATCTCAACCTCATTCTTTGGAGCATTATCTTTGGACTCAAATGGATTAAGTCTCCTAGACCTTTTAATTGGCTTGATAGACTCATTTGGCTTCCTCATTTTCTCAATGAACAAAATGAGAATGAGGAGACACTTAATTTGTAGAAATACCTTCATAGGCTTACACTTTAAAAGACTCTTGATGAACAAACAAATCAAGACTTCATAGTTCTTATCAACTCATGAAGAAATTGCGGACAATAAACTGTCATGTCCCAAAAATTATAAAACCCATAAAATGATGTAGCCGTAATTGAAAAAGGTATGAGTACCAACTTACCCAGAGAAAAGTTTATCATGATACTTCTACAACTTATTTCCAAAGAAACTCTCTTCACAAAACTTTTCATGGACTTAAGCTAAATTTTCATAAAACTATGAAGAAAATATGGCTATCACTGCTCATTATATTTGAGCAATGTAAGTGTACCAACCATTGATACTTGATGAAGGCTTGATCAAGCGAGTTGATAATAAGTTGCTTAATTTTTGAACCTCAACCGTCGATCACACATTGAAATAAATCAATAGACAATTTCAATCAAGGTAATTAATTATGAAAAAGCTAATTGCATGTGCTTGATTGCTTTTCCTAATTAGAAAAGCCCAAGTGGATAGACATCTACCCTATCTACACATTTAGTCACATACTTAGCATTAAATAAAACCGGTTGTGTCATGTTTACTTGCTCACTTCTGGGAATTAATCCACTTGTAACTCATCAAAATAAGATAGTGGAGAGTGATCTTGAATTAATCTCAGAATATCATCTCATACTCAACCTTACTTCAATTTCACCTTCCCATGTGTACCAACATTTGACAGAATTGACAGTCGTAATCAAAAGCATTTCCCAAATCTCAAACATGTGCCAAAAGAAACTAGTTCTAATATGGTGTTGTTTTAATCTTCTTGTCATCTCGACCAAATTTAGAAGTACTTTATCTCCACTAAATTCTATAAGATTCATTAAGTTATTCCATGTGGTAGTTGTTTTCTCTCTCACTAAGAAACAAGAGATATAAGTGGTCCCCTCATGGGATGGTGAGGAGCAGTTAGGATTGAACCACATCACCCACCATCAACCGTTGATCTCTTTCCTCATAAATAATTCACCATCTCCAAATCTTGGAGGGTCCCTCCATAAAGCAATATGTGTCAATTTTCCTGCTAGCTCGTGACATTTTATAAATATCAAATAAAATCAGAAAGGGTGGTGGGGAGTAGCCAAGATGAGATCACATCACCCAAAAACCACCGTAGAACTCCTTTTGATACTGCTCAAAGATCACAAAAGGATATCGGGCCCACCAAATATAGATGACACATTTCTTGCACCTGCTAGCTTGTGTGATTACTTCACCACAATACATAGAATAGATAGGGCAACAGTGAACAACCGAGATGAAGACACTTGTAGTGATATTGGTCATTTAATTTCTTCAAAGCTCTACCCATTGGTCAACCCTTTGGAAGAAATGGACCCACCACTAGATATGACACACGACACTCACCTACCAGCCTATTTGATTATTTTAATTAAAAATGAAACAAAGTAGGCACATGGGGAATGATCGTGATATGCTCACCAAGATTAGATGGTCATTAAATAACCAAAAATCTACACATGCCACAAATTTTAGTTTTTAAAAGAGGGCCACTACTAGGTAGATGATGGCCAGGGGCATGAATACATGGATTAATACCCTAGGCAATATTAAAACCCGACCATAGAATTAGGAAAATTTTCATAAAATATTTTTACCCCAAAAAATAATGACAACAGTTAAAAAACGGCCAAGGTCAACAACCAGTACCATTAGGATTTAGGGGCTAGGAAAATAACGAACTTGATAGCTCAAGTCATAACTTAGACAACCAGGAACCTACATCAAAAGGTCAACAACAAAATAGAATGCCACTCATGAATTTTAGACTCAAAGGTTAATTTGGAAGGGGTTTTTCAACACAAACCCTAAAACAATGATGAGTAACATAACCCTAAGCCCTAGGACAAGGGATTAAATAATTTTTTTCCAAATTTAAATTGGAACCAAAGCAATTTTGGGGGTTTCCATTAGTGTATCCTATTGGGGGACACATGCCTCTCACAGGCATGGTGAGATCCAAGAATCTCAGTTTGAAGCAAACCAAGCACATAAAACAAAACCAAGACCTTCCCAGACTAGGCAGAAAGACTAGACTAGAAACAACCAACATATGTATAGTATTTACATAGGCCACAAAACTTAAACCAAGAGATTCAATCTCCATCCTCTTTGAAATCTTCCTCTGAGGTGTAATTTTTCAACCTGCACTCTACAATTCTATTAGGCTTCAACTTCTCTTGGTGACCCCATGCCCCAAAACTTAGGGTTGATACTTGCCCCTATCAAAAACCATGTTTTCCACTGTTTGTATCATGTCAAGGTTGAAAATATTCTTATGGATCACCCACCTATTGATCATTTTATGGTAAATTCAACCAACCACCATGTACGTATATCTAGACTTAGTGTTGACATCATTAACCCTATCCAGTTAAAAACCATAATCGGATGCTAATTGGAATCCATAATCAATGTAGCATTTTGTCTTATTTATTTCATAATTATACCCTAGAAAATGCTCCTCTAATAGGATAGGGAATTAAAAATAATCATAATCCACTTGATCATTATCACCATAAGGGATAATATCAAATTTAATTTGGTCATCAAATTGAAAACCCTTGTACATACTTCTTATGGGATGAGCATTCATGGACACACTTATTATCCCTTCAGAGTGATGCTGCAATTTTATTTCTATTATTTTAGGGTCATTTCTATCTAACTTCTGTTCCACACCATTCACACATTTACTTTGTGGGATGAACATGAAATATTCATATATAGGATTATGTTCAACTTCGTCTCCACATTCATCAAAGCAGTATAAATTAGTTATGTTGCCAAATGCTCTAGACTTCCCTAGGAAATTGATTCATCAACCTCCATAGCATTCTTTCTTTCATTCAGATCAAGGTCATTCCCATAAAGAGAATTATCCATATCATCCCAGAAATCAAGGAATATTTCTATCTCAGGTTCATTAACATACTCCAATCCTCCCCTCTAATTATTACTCAACTCGAAACAACAAGCTTCTAAGGATGGATCAAATAGTTTAGGATTGATATAATCAGTAGTAGGGTATTCAAATGCACCATCAATGGATATGTTTGATGGGTCACATGTGAAAGACTCACTATAACTTGGAAATTTCTTATTTTTAGTCAAGCAAGTTTCTTCAATACAATCTTTGTTAAAAAATATCATGCCCATTTCTACTACGAAACTTGTTCATTCTAATTTTTTTTCATACAAGCATTCAAAAACATGACCCTCCTAATTAGCATCACTAATCCTACCATTTTTACCACTAACCTTAGGCTCAAGATTCTGAATACATACATTCATATCTTGAATTTCATCATCTACCATATTTCCATGACATTCCAATTCTGATACAACTAAATTTCATTTCAAGAATCCATCACATGCAAATTGTTCATCTGCTGGTGAGGGAAAAATCTCATGAGTATTGACATGGCTATATTCTTTAGGCAAGAAGGATGCATTCAGAACATGCTCACAAAAAGATTCAATTTTCTTCTAAGAGTAATTAGAACTCTGATTTTTGTTATCTTGGTTGTCAACCTTCAAAGGTCTATCAGTAGTTCTTGCAAGTATTTCAATATCATCATCTACACTACTAGACATGTATTCATCTTCTAGAACATCTTTTTCCATTGCTTAGATAAATATTTGACCTTAAATAGGGAAACCCCCACTGTGATATTGAGACCTCATTTTTAGTATGTGGTCACATTTATCCTCCTCAACAATTTTGATCCAACCTGATCAAAATTCTTAGGTTTCAATTCCTTGGATAAGGAACTAAGCCCTGGCTCATAAATGTCATATAATATGTCAATACATGCTGAGTCTTCAGGTCTTAATCCCTTACAGATTTCTATCAATACATCCAAGAACCTTGCTAAGAACTCATATGGTGATTCCCCCTCATGTCTCTTCATGTTGGATAGTCTTTGAACTAACAACACTTGATCATCATTACTTAAAAATAGTCGAAGTTCATCAAGTGAATCTGTTCATGATTAATATATTGTGAAGGTGAACAAGATAAGGCATCAAAAACATCATCACCTTGATAATCCCTTTCATCCTTATCTATTCCATTTATATGATGTGCATTAGGACAATGAACACTTGTAGCCATATATCCCCTCATCATTGGGTATTTCATTTTGTTTTCAATATCCATAGCAATGTGATATGCCTGTTGTAATGCTTTGGGTTCCTTGTCCCTTATCAAGTAACTCATCTTATTATCAAATGAACCTTCATACACAGTCAATCATTCTACATCACTAGGTCTTAGGTGTTCAAGAATATCTTTTATTGCTCTCACAAATCTAAGGTTAAAGGTAGGAACCAACTCATCTTCATCTCATTGAATTTCCATAAATATTTTTCTTATCACATTTGGAGTAATCCTTTCACCAAATTGTTCCACAAATGATATCATGAATTCATCCCATGAAGCTATAGAACACACTGGTAAAAATGAGGACCAATCTTTGACATCTTCCTTTAAGACCAAGCAAAAAAATTCATGACAACATCCTTGTGATCTATCATGAAATCACCCATTAAATCTATGAATGTATTTAAATGTTTGGAAGTTGACTTAGAATTTTTCCCTATAAATTTAGGAAAATATTTCCAAATATCATCAAGAATCTTGTTAGGGAAACGCTGAATACCATTAAAATTTAATGGCTTATATCTCTCAATAGATAATTTCCTTCAAGGGCATGATAAAGGCTGCATACCCTACATGTTGTTACTTGATGTTCCACAAGGTTATACAGGGGCTCTCTTTTATCCCTATTCAATCCTTAATTATCAACTTCATAGTCGATTGACTACTATCTCATTCCTTGATTGAATCATGATTTTAAAATAAGTAGCTCAAATACATTCATGCTTTAATGCTTTCTAAAAGGTAGATTTTAAAGATAAGCATACTTCTTCAATCCAACTCAGATATTACAAATTTCATCTTAGAAGTATGTAAAATGACTACCATTCCCTTTATTTGAGCTTATTTCATATAATAGGGAAACAAAATTGTCACCAAATCATTTCAATATGGTTTTCACACAAATTTATTTCTTCTTGAAAACCAAAACATAGGAAAATACCTAGATATGCTACAGTTATTCTGAATTGTGCTTTTGACTAGAAAATGATGCAGATCTAAAAGTTTCTTCATGTCTTCATCAGGTTCTTTGCATAGAGTCACCACCTTCTTTATAATTTATTATTTGGTCTCCATAAGCTTTTCCTTCTAGTTTACTGTAGTTTCTCAAATAATTCACACTGGTACAAAGATCTTTGGAGTCACCACCCACATCAAGTGAGAAATTCTAAGATTATTCATGGAATTTTAGTAGATCTTGACAAAATTTGCAAGTTTTCAAAGGAGATACAACAAATTCCTTCAACATCTTGGAGGATTGACTCATTGACACAAAGCTAGGCTTGGTAATATAATTTTCTAACAAATATTTGACTCTTTAAGGTAAGATGATCCTCTATAAGATTTTTCTAAAGGTATTCCCTGACAGATTCGCCATTTTTGTTGGTTATTTTTTATGAACCAAACTTAATCTTACCTCTCACCTAAAAATATATCGTTATTCAATAATTAGCAAGGGTATGGATTGGCGAACACACAAGTAAAGATTCTAAGGTCCTTACTTCTTCACTTCGGACTTTGTGAAACCTAGGAGGGTAATCCTTATTATGCTCATATGATATTCATCTGGTCAAGAATATTTCTACACATAGAAAGATTCCTATGAATGCAAATAGACAACATTCATTAAATATTTGGATGTACTTTAAACAAATTACTATCTATTGCAAGGAATAAAAGGGTACTTTAGATTAGTACATTGTAATTGAAAGATTTTTAGATGATTTCCATTCTCATCTCAAGCCTTTGGTCAAGTGAACAACTAACTCATTTATTTTTATGGTAAACATCTAAAAAGACTAGTGCCTCGTCTTGGGGTAATGGACTCATTCTCATAACAATCAGTAATACCTTAGCAATTTTAATCAGTAATTAATGGATTATTGATATATTGCATTGCAGTATTCAACTCACTATGCCTAAAAAATAACTACTTATCAATCCTATGCTCTTTCCTTACAAATATGAGACCTCACTTTAGTATTTAATCTGACTCTTTGAATTGAAGTAGAAATAAAATCAATCATTCAATTAAAAAAATTGAAGAAAAATCAAAAGATCATTAACCATTTCATTCATAATAAGGAAGAAAATTATATAGGATAGATTATGATTAGGAACTATCATTTTCATTTATAAAATATTGCTACAATAAAACCATTTGAGATCATTATAGAATTGAATTACACCCTATACTCCTAACTAGACTATTCATTTATAAATTGATATACATTCTACTCATTCATGAGCTTGGTTTTCCCAGTTAGAGCATTCTAAGACTCAAAACTTGAACTCTTGTAATTAGCCTTGAAATACCTTTTATAGAATAAGGGATCAACAAGCAACAAGCTGAATTATAGTTACATTTCATTTTCAATCTACTACTAATTTCACCTAAATTTGAGATATTCTCGAGTTAGTTACGTGTAATGATTTTAGAATAGGGGAGAGAAAAAGACAAAACTCCACATAATTTGGTTAAAGAAGACCAGCCATCCTTCCAAAAGGAATAGTTTGTTGCTATAGTAGCGCCAAAAAATCTTGTCCTTGTTGACCAAAGAATATTCTCCATTAGTAGTAGGTATATGTAGGATCATGATGGGCCAAAAAATGGCAATATGAAGGGTATTTGTAGGGTATGTGGCTGATGACTTTTTTTTACCCAAAATTGATGAAACGAAAAGGGTTTTTAAAGGAGATTCTTTGCTTTTCAAAAATATAAATTATACTTTAATTTGAATTTAATAAATAATTATTATTCATTTTCTATTTGAATTACGACTAAAGTCCTGATTGATAGGCTGATTGAAAAACATCTATAGCTTTCAAATGGTATCACATTTTTTGAATCAAAACATACATTCTATGCTTTGCATACTATAGGATTAAAAAGGAAAAATTAGTTTCTTGAAGTTTTGACCAAGTTAAGGTGGTAAGACATATGAAGTTTTTATATTTTTAAAAGTTGTAATAAAAATTCATAATTAATTATTTACTTGGAAAATTACAAAAAATATGCATATCTAGACATGAGTCCTCTACTTATATCTAAAATATTATTAAAAATTATTATCATTTTATTGTGGTTAGGGTGGTCAAACAGACACCTACTTATTTTTTCCTTGAAATTTAAGTACCAGCATTGAAATTTCAAATTTTCACCAAATAGATTTTTTTCTTTTAAAATAGACCTAGTAGTTTAGAAACTACATTCAATTTGCTACAGATTCTATTCTTACATATTTTCTAAATAATATAGATAACTTATTCAAATTTTTACATCAAGTTGACTAATTCTATTTTTTTTGAATTTTTTGCCACTTAAGGGCCTATTTTTTCCATGATGATCCTACACATACCCTAGCCAAAGAAAAAAATTATATACTATCCAGAAAAAGGTATACTCACCATCGAAGACATGGGGTTAAACAAATCCACATCACACTAGCCCAAAATATTTCCATGTCAACACCAAAGACAAAAATTGAAAGAAATGCTGAAGAGGATGAGTATGCTGAAGTAGTAATGGTGTCATCAATAAAAAAAAGGGTAGGGACGGTACTCTGAGTCATCATCATTAGAGTATGCTCACCTACTCCTTATTCATGATGAAATTGGAGGAACCATCACTCCTCCCTTATTAGAGTCTTCGAACGACACCAAGGAAAGAAGATAGTGGCCATAATTTGGGTCAATATCACCTCCACCATCTGAAGGGCTATCTAAATTTTCAATGGGAGAATTGTGTCTCCCTAGGTAGGCCTTACGATACTTGTTTCTTTTCTTCACTCTCTTCATAGGCTCAACCAATTCCTCCCCTTTAAACTTGAGAAATTCTTTTCAAATGATCCTTCCTCTCAAATTATACGTGCTCCTGACAAAAATCTTCTTAGATTTCTTATGTGCTTTCTTCTCCTTTGGTGTTTCAGGAGTTCCTAGTATCTCAACCTCATTCTCAAGAGAACTTCCTTTGGAATCAAATAAATTAAGTCTCTTAGAACTTCAGATAGGCTTGGTACACTCATTTGGCTTACTCATTTTCTTAATGAACAATACGAGAATGAGGAGACTCTTAATTTGCAAAAAGTATTTCATAGGTTTATGATTTAAAAGACTCTTGATGAATAGACAACTCAAGATTCCATGGGTCTTATCAACTCATGAAGAAATTGCAGATAATAAACCCTAACCACCCTAGGATTCTAAAACCCATAAAATGATATAGTCATAAATGAAACAAGCAGTTTTATGGAAAAGTTTATCATGATGCCACTACAACCTTTTTCCAAAGAAACTCTCTTCACCAACCTTTTCATGGACTTGAGCTCAATTGTCAACAAACTATGAAGAAAATATGGCTATCAGTCCTCATTATATTGAGCAATGTAAGCGTTCCAACCATTAATAGTTGAGGAAGCCTTGAGCGAGCAAACTAACAATAAGTTGCTTGATTTTTGAACCTTAGCCATTGATAACACATTGAAATAAATAAATGGATAATTTCAATCCGGGTAATTAATTATGACAAAGCTAATTGCATGCACTTGATGCCTTTTCCTAATTAGAAAAGCCCAAGTGGATAGACATCTACCTTGTCTTCACATTTAGTCACATAATTAGCATTAAATAAAAAATGCCATGTAATATTTACCCACTCGCCCATGGGAATTAATCCACTTGCAACTCATCACAATAAGACAATAGTGAGCAATCTTGATTTAATCTCAGAATATTAGCTCGTACTATGCCTTCAATTTCACTTTCTCTCATATACCAGCATCTGACAAAATTGATAGCCACAATCAAAAGCATTTCCCAAATCTCGAACACATGCCAAAAGAAACTAATTTATATAATATGGAGTCATTTTAATCTTAGTGTCATCTCATCCAAATTTTAGCAGTACTTTATCTCCACTAAAGTCCATCAGAGCCCTTACGATATTCCATGTGGCAGTCACCTACTCGCCTACTAAGAAATGAGAGATATAAGTGGGCCCCTTCATGAGATGGTGGGGAGTGGTCAAGATTGACCCACATCACCCACCATCAAACATTGATCTATTTCCTCATAAAGCATTAACTATTTCCAAAGCTTGGTGGGTCCCTCCATGAAGCAACATGTGTCAATCTGCCCACTAGCCCATGACATTTTATAAATATCAAATAAAATTAGATGGGGTGGTGGGGAGTAGCCAAGATGAAACCACATCACCCAACAACTACTATAGATCTCCTTTTGATAGCACTCACAAATCACAAAAGGATATCAGACCCACCAAATATAGATGACACATATCTTGCACCTGCTAGCCCATGTGATTACTTCATTGTAATACATATAATAGATGGAGCAGTGGGGAATGGCCCAAATGAAGACATGTGTAGTGATATTGGTTGTTTATTTTCATCAAAGCTTGACTCACTAACCCTTTGGAAGAAATGGACCCACCACTGGACATGACATGTGACAATTGCCCACCATCCCATTTGATTATTTTAATGAAAAATGAAACAAAGTAGGTGCACATGGAATAGCCATGATTTTCCCACCAAGAGTAGATGGTCATTACATAACAAAAAATCTACACATGTCATAAATGATATTTTTAAAAATAGGTCCACTACTAGGAAGATGACAGTTAGGGGTATGAATACATGGATTAAGACCCTAGGAAATATTAAAACTTGATCATAGAATTAAACAAATTTTCATAAAATATTTTGACCTTGGAAAACAATTAGAACATTTAAAAAATGGCCATGGGAAATACCCAATACCATTAGGATTTAGGGGCCAGTAAAATAACAAACGTGATAGCTTGATTCATAACTTAGATAACTGGGAACCTACATCAGAAGGTCAAAAACCAAATAGAATGTCAATCAAGACTTTCAAACTCAAAGGTTAATTTGGAAAGGTTTTGTCAACAAAAACCCTAAAACAATGATGAGTAACATAACCATAAGCCCCAAGACAAGGGATTAAACTAATTTTTTCTAGATTTAAACTGGAACCAAAGAAATTTTGGGGGGTTCCATCATGCCTCAAAAACATGATCTTGATTGATGAAAGTGTTGTTAAATTGCTACTAATTCTTCTCTTGACTACTCTTGATTGATTGTTAGGACGCTCCACTAGGATTAGAATTGTAATCTATGTTTTAGTTTCAAAATGTTGAAAAGAATTATATTTATATTTATTTATTCATTTCTCACAAAATTAATTATGAAAAGCTAACAAATAAATTTAAATTTGTAAATATTAAAATCTTGATAATAAAATATTTAAACTTGGGCCAAAATAAGTTGGTCAAGGGTGTGGGTGCCCTAAACCAGACCTACTTTTGGGATTTTGATGTCGATAAATGAATATTTACTATTAATTCATATTTTTATCCAGTTTTTCTAAAAATGAACATAAAACATGCAAACAATAAGCACAATTAGGTCCAAGCACATAAGGGGGAGCTAAACCTAGTGTGAAGTTGTCAAGAGTGACAATTTATGATGTTACATTTATTAACCTAGTTAAAGATTGTCATGTGAGGATAAATAAGAATGGGTGTGTGGGGCCCCCATGTCTCAGACCATTATAATATTTGAAAAAAATGATTGAGATATTATTGAGAATAACATAGAATATGTGTCTCAATATATAAGAAAGGACCTGCTTGGAAAAACCATGAGAAAACCAAAATTTTTGGATGTGCAGGAACAAGTTCAAACTTACATTTTTGTAATCTTTCTCCATATCTAACTTGACTTCCATAGCTCGAATATTTTCTAGATAAATAGAATGAAGGTTTTTGTACACTAAAAGGATCTCTTTATATATTTACCTACTCAACACAAACCCTCCCTGCTAAAAAGAGATGAATTGTTTGATTAGAGACCCTAATCTAAAAGAAATAGCTTTGGAAAATATTTTATAAATGGTATTACAAAGGGAAATAGTTTTTAAGTCTATTAAAGCAATAAGATTAGAAGAATTGGGAAAATAATAAATGAAGGTCACATTCATCTTTTTTTCGATATATATTTGTGCTTCTAGGCCTCTTCAAGGGTGATCCAAACATCATGGACAAAAAAAAAAACACTTATATAATAAATATACCAAGAAAAAAATTATACCAAAAGCCTTGTCACTTGGAATTAAAAAGTAAACATCGTTAACCTCCATAGAGAGCTCAATTAGGACCATATTAAAAGGTCTTCACTTACAAAATTAAAAATATGTTTCAAGATGGTTTTGGTCAATGAGGGGAAGTTTTGATCTTTCTTGTTAAGATAGCCTTCAAATTATGGAACTTCTTTCCTTTTTATTTCCCCTTTTGAAAAAAACAAACCTTCTATAGTTTTGATGGAGGAAATATGGTTTAATTACCTTCACATATTTGAGGATAAACAAAATAATTTTACATTTCTATTCCCTCCCTTGATTCATAACTCTCTCAATTTATTTATCCAATTAACTTCTTCTCTTGCTATAATTCCTCTAGTTCTCATTTAAGATGTTTATCCTACATGAAGGAAGATATTTCCATCCCACCTTTAATTAGCCGATAGGCTATTATTGTGGGGGAACCCCACTAGAATTTCCAGCAGTCCGACGCCAGAAACCCAGTGGTGCCCGGCAAAGATTATTTGTGGCATTGCATGCTGACAAGGTCAGCTAATCATTTTGGTAGAATTTATGGTGGTAGAATAAATTATTATGGTTTCTTCCTCTGTTGGCGCTTATGTCAAGTGTCATGTGTACTGTTCAAGGGATAGAAATCTTGGAGATAAATTTTTCACCAACCAGTCACCTCAGTAAGAAAGTTAACAAGATATATTTGGGACAGGGAAGGACATCCATTGCCAAGTGCCGACATAAGCCCTAACTCTTTGCTTTTATCTTTTTCTGTACTTTGGATCATGAAATATTAAGTTTGTCTTTGAGAAGCTTCAGGTAAATCATTTAGCATTCCTGTACTTCACCTAATTCAATTTCCACAATAAATAAACAATGTGATAACATAAGTTGTTGTACATCAAACAAAGACTTGGGAGGTTGCTTATGTCACCAGGTATGGCTCGAGTGTGCTTGCATCGTTTCACGCAATCTCAATGTTTCCTCTACAATTTAATATGCAACCAAACCTTCACTGCATGTAATAAATGCTATCAACTATAAATAGCTCTCAGCTAGAGGAGATTTGCACGCTGCATGTTTAAAGTCTTTGCAGGTAAAATTCTGCCAAACAGTTAACGTGCTTTGTCTATATTTTCCTAATTCTATAGTCAAATTCACCATTTTTATTCTTGCTAGTAGGATTAAGTATCTGCAAGTAAACAACTCTACTTGGGTTTATAATATCAAATTTAAGAAAGCAAGGATTAAATAAAGATTGAATTAACTAGTCATTATGTCACTGAAGCTACATTAGATAGGCATTTCAAATGGTTAGTAATGGTGATAGAAGTTTTGGTAGAGTTCCTTTCTAGTTAGGGTCTTTCTTAGCCCACTATACTCAAAAATCTCCAAGCCATGCACCTTGATTCCTGCAAATCTGTGAAAGATCCTAACACTCAGGCACATATACTTATATACTGGGAGGTGTGTAATCTTCAAGCCCCACATACTCTCATATAATGGAGTTTGGTTCTTTATGGTATTCTACACTTCCATACGCCTTGCATTTAAAACCCTATGACAGCTGCAACTATAACTACTCATCTAAACAACAACAAATAAAGAAAGAAAATAAAAAGGATAATTAAAGAATCAATAGTAGCTTGTATATATATATTATATAAAGAAAACTAGCCTCTAGAAGCCACGGGATTTGTTGCAACTATATTGGTAGTTATCAACAATCTAAAATAGCTAACCCCATTTTGGACTTGTTACCACAGTTCAAAGACAATTAGACAAAAGAGAAGAAAATGTAGTAGAGAGGGATAATGATGGTAAAAGAGAAGAAAATGCATCAGAGAGGGATAGTGATGGTGTGAGGATTCATGTATCAAGGACAACCATGAAATGAGTCAGCTGCTTCAATCTGGGGCTCCACCATGATTTTTCATAGAGGTGTCAATCTGCAACAATAAGATTAAATTAGATAGTCAAAAAAGAAAAATTCTCCTTGGAATGTTGAGCGCAACCCCTAAGCCTGTCAGATGTTTAGAGGGTAGTTGCCTCCCACATTCAACCCTCACTCAGGCACCTCTCTCCTTCCTGTGGCGTCATTGTTTCTACCATGGTGTCCAACTTAGACAAAACTAGCAATTCGTAGCTATAGCCAGTGGAAAAAGAGAGCCTTGCATAGAGTAGATGTGGCCATTAAGATTAGGATTGAGGAGAGAAATAGATTTTAGGTAACTATTGTATTCCCAGCGAAAATCCTTGCTGAATCAACCCACTCATCCACACGTGGTTACCTATCTTCCATCCTCTTCAACACATGGTTACCTAATAGTTTTCCAATTGGATGCTGAGTGTTGGAAATGATAGAATATACCCTCTCCCACAGCAAGGTTAAAAACTTCTACATAAGGGAGAGTAAATAATGATGTTATATGGTGATTGATAGTAAATCTTAGAAGCAATAAAGGTTGATATGGTCTACCCTTCATGCCATTCAATATTTAAAAAATAAAAAAATAAACAACAACAATATGAAGGTAAATTAATTTTAGAGGCGGAGAATCTTTTTATTAGTAGCTAAAAACATACTCATATCCGTAAAAAAATAGAACTAGCATTTGTATTGAAAGGAGGTTCAAGGGTTACACAGATAGAAAACTATGTATGATAACATGTTAGAAAATATGAGTTTGTTCATAGATGCGTTGCAAAATCAAATTGCATGTTGTTTGATTAAATAAATAATAAAACATGCTAAATAATGCAATGAAATAAACTTAGACAAATCTAAGTTTTCTTTCCTTAAAGTCATGAAGTAATTGCATACAGATTTAAAACATAAAGCAATGCAATTTTTTTTTTAAAATGTTGTAAATGGAAATAAAATGTTCCCATACAGTGGTCAATCAATATTTCTCTACCTACCTTTAAATGGTAGTGGGATTACCATTAAGTTAATAATAATACACATATCTATATCTCAAAAGTAAATACAAAAGTAAAATAAAATAAAAATAAAGTTAAACAAGTTTGTATAATGATAGAATTATTAAAGTTACACAAGTTTGTATAATGATATGAATTATTTATTTGGTGTATAATAAATGGATACCCATGTTTTTTAATTATGAAAATTACTTTTCTTTAGATCATTTTAATCTATTGAAATTACGGTACTATATAAAATCAATTCATTAATTTAGAACCCTATACTCATTCACTAAAGATGGCCCTTTTTACTTTTAATGGATAAGTAATATAATGCATGACAATACTATTATCTAAACCTCAGAGATAAGTGTTCACCATTAAATACACTATTAATCTATGATGATACTTGATGATGAAAATATGGTTTTTTATGTTTCCTTTGAGTATAGTGTCTATTTTATAAACTTGAGTTGCCACGACATATAAATATCTAGAGTTTGAGTAGTGAGTTGTTTTGAACTTGATCTCATTTTAAAACAAGGTAAAATTATTATTCTTTATTAATAAGACTTGATTGCATCCTCATACTACCTTCATCAAACATTGTATGCATACTGTTTAAGTTTTTGTATCTTTTAGGAAGAGTTCAGTTAACCAAATAAAAAAATTGGAATAGACAAATTGTAAGGCCATTGAAATATTTGATACCCTTATGCCATTTGTAAGGTCATTATTTATTAAGATAAAATATCACTCATTATCAAATAATAAAATTATTTTAAAAAGAGAAAAACAAACAAAAATTAAATAAAAATAATTATTTAAAAAATTTAGAAAAGCTATAAATTGAATCTTCTAAAAAAATATCACAAATGAGTATTTTATGTTTTGACATTTTTTGTAGTCTAATAAGACTAAAAAGGTGGGACACATACTTTATTAACTTTCTAAATTTTTATTTCCATGAAAAATGAAAAGAATTCAAATCTCATCGAGTTTATGCCATTGCACCATATTATGTTTATCTTTACCCTGTTTCTTCAAACACTGTATTTGCATACTGTTTACCTGTGAAAAAGCTTTTGTATATTTTAGGAAGAGTTTAGTTAACCAAATAAAAAAATGGAACAGACAAATTGTAAGGCCATTGAAATATGTGGCTTTTTGTATCCTTATGCCATTTGTACGGTCATTGAAATTACCTTTCATTTCTATTTGGTACTTTAGTGATACTGGGATCTCCTCCAGTTTGATGCCAACATTTTCCTTTCTTGCTTTTCCCGGGATGCTCATTGAATCAGCACATTCCCCAAAATAGCAGTCACACACATTTCTTCTCCATGGATTTTGTCGCTAGTTTTTCTTCTCTCGATAGAATATAGATGTTGATTTTATTTTTATATATATAAGAAAGTTGTAATGGTGAAAATTGTATATTTAATATTTTTTTTTTCAATTCAAATTGGTTAGTTTTTAATGTCCTTTCATATTATTTTTACATTATTAGAGTTTTTCATTATATATCCTATAAAAATAAATAAATAAAATAAAATAAAATAAATAAAATAATGTTATAAATTTTTTAATAAAAATAAAATTTATATAATAAATAAAATAACTATTTAACTACAAGATAATTTATATATACTATAAAAATAATTAGTCGATAGGCTATTCTGTGGGGGGACCCCACTGAGATCTATTATGTGGCATGTTGTACACTCCTGTTTGTCTTCGTGATGTGAAAGGTAACACAAGAAACATTCATCGATCCTTGGAGCCTTCACACGCAGGCATATGCTAGGCATGATAATCACTAAAGTATATAACTAAAGTTGTATAGGAAGTGTTGTTTTTGTCCAATGAATTGGAGAGGAGGGTAAAGAAGTAGAGAGGGAAGGATAGAGAAAGAGAGAGAGAGAGAGGAGGGAAAAGAAGTAGAGAGGGAAGGATAGAGAAAGAGAGAGAGAGAGAGGAGGGTAAAGGGACAGAGGGAGGTAGAGCTCGGGATATGTGAGATAGAGATAGGGAGGGAGAGAAAGGTGGGATAGAAAGAAGTAGAGAAGGAAATAGAGAGCTAGAGAGAGAGAGAGAGAGGGAGGGTGGGAGAGGTAGAGAGTGATAGGGGAGATATAGAGAATTAGAGGGGAAGGAGAGAGAGGTAGATAGGAATAATTGAGAGAGGGAGGGAGAGGTAGAGAGGGATAGGGAGATATAGAGAATTAGAAGGGGAAGGAGAGAGAGGTAGATAGGAATAATTGAGAGAGGGAGGGAGAGGTAGAGAGGGATAGGGCAGATATAGAGAATTAGAGGGGGAAGGAGAGAGAGGTAGATAGGAATAATTGAGAGAGGGATTGAGAGGTAGAGAGGGATAGGTGAGATAGATCATTGCTTTCTTCATGCCGTCCACTGCTTTTCACGGCTGTAAATAATATGGGCTCAGCCTATCGGCGTAAGTATTGCACCTCATTGGGGTGCAAGTGCTAGTTACTATTTTATTTATATCAAAATGTCCTTCTATACCCAATGTTTCTTAGTAAAAATATTTTGAAATGCTTTATGTTCCATTTTCAGACTTGACATTTTATGAATTTTATTTTAGAACATAGTTGTAAAATTCATGGAAAACTTTCCCCTTTGTTGAAGGATATTGAATATTTCAACAATTTAGAAAAAGTAAAATTTATGAAAAATAAAATTTAGGATTGGAAAAAAATGTGTTCAAAATATTTTTGTAGAGAAAATTTGAATTAACAAAGAATTATATATCAAAATGCTAAGGTTAACAAGGAGGGAATGAATCAAGATTCCTTTCTAGACTAAAAATGTCTACTAATCCAAATTCATGAAATTCATGCTAGACATGAATCTTTTTGGAAGTAGAAATCTAGAGAATTGTGACATAAAGAAGGAGATAAAAATCCAAATTCTTTCATGCCTCTACAAAACTGAGAAGAATATATTATCATATTAATTAGATCAAAACCTCAAATAACTTTATCCTAACAAACATCATTATTATTCATCTTGAGGTAGTGAAATTTTTTATTAAACATATTTGTAAAGGAAAATATAGTTATGGATGTTACACTTGAAAATTAGATAAAACAAAACATACCAAATCTCATCACTAGAGATGATAAAAATGTGATTTCTTTGTTCTCCTTTGAGGAAATTAGAAAATTAGTTTTTTTGTGGAAGGTGATAAGGCCCGAGGACTTGATGGGATTCCCTAATTTCTCAAAAATCCAAAGATTTCTTGGAAAAGATGTTTGAATAGAAATTAAAGGGGCTAGGAGAAATAAGAAAATTCTCTAGTGTAGAAAAATGTACTCCTTTACATTTTCTCACATTTTTTTTCCCCTCAATTAAATTGGACTTAATTATGCCTTAATAAATTATACAAGCCTAATAAATTATATTTTTTGAAGGGGAAACCTGACAACAATTAATGCCAACACATAATTCTTTACCGTGAGCAATGTGTGTTCTACGAATAGGGATGTGGGACCAATTCGCCCATGGGTGAATGCATCCTCCCTAAGCCTTTGAACCTATTTTTAAGAAATATTTTTGGTGATATTTTTATTATCCAAAATTCAAATTTCGATGTCATCTTGTAATGTTTAGTTTTTGGAAAATTAAGGATAGATATCTATGAATACAAGGTTATTTTATCAACTCAACTAGAATTTTTGAATAAGATTTTTGAGAGATCAATCCTAAGAGAAAATATTATTGTCAAGAGCATTGAAGAGAATATTTATCAAGCATCTACAGTAGAAATCAAGATCAAGATCATCATGTTAAAGTTAGCAAGCATCATGCAAATTTTTGGAGCGAACATTATGATGTAGGTTTCAATATCCAAGTCAAGCATTCAAGAATTCATTCAAGTCATAAAATCAACATCCAATTCAACCCATTTCATACAAGTTTCATTTCTTCAAGGATCTCCATTCAAGGGTTTCAAATCAAGGGTTTTGTGAGTTGCAATATAGTATCTGTTAATTCATCATTCCTTTCATGTTTCATTGTTTTATTTCAATGTCTAATTACCAAAGCGGAGTTTGACCAAGGAAAACCCCCATTCACCAAAAAATAACATTTTTTCCCTCTTGTGTATGTGTAGGTTCATAGGTTGAATAAAAAATGAAGATCTCAAAAGAGAAATTTCACAAAGTTGCATTTGTTGTCACCTTTGTTGTCAAGCCATAGAAAAAAAAATCTCAAATTTATTTTCGGCTTTCCAATAATGGGATCCAAGGGAATCAAGAGTGTAAAAATAGGAACAGAGGACCCATAAATTGATTTCAAAATCCCCTACAAATACCCATTGGCCTATTGGAGAATGAGTCCTTAACCTTCTGAAACAAGCTTTTAATGATAGGTGCACAATATTCATACTTTCCTAGATTTTCCAATTTTTTTTTTTTTTTTTGTGTATTATGCTTTAAATTAATGATTCGATTTTGAATGGGCATAACTAAGTTGATTTAATATTTTAATGTTTCTCCCAAAAGTGATTTTCAGGCTGATACCCTTGTCCTCAATCAAAAGGAAACCAACACATTCCCTCATTGAGCTGACTCACCTATGGATTGAATGTCAATTCTTTGTGTGGATCTCATTTCCTAATGAAAATAGGAAGGTGGGTCCAACATACCCCCATTTTCCCCATTTCAAATTATTCTACCTATTTTTCTATGTTTCATTTTGGAGAGTCCAAATTTTTACAAAAAACTCAAAATTTTGGAGTCTATTTAAACCCTAGATCTAGGATTTGCATTATTTTACATTGCATTGCATTTTTTTGCATCTCATTTAGGGTTGTTAAAATTTCATTATTTTTATCTCATTTAGGGTTTTAGTTTTGCATTTTCATCCTTTAAAATATGAAAAATTCAAAAATTTCGCATGCATTTTACATTGATTTTGCATAGTGTTTGCATATTAGTGTACTTTCATCATTCATATTCACAAATTGAGTCAAAATTGCATTTTAAAATGTGTCATGTTTGTTGGATATTGCTTATATGTGGTTTTCATTGATGTCAACACTATTTCCATTAATGTCTTTAAGGTTGTATATGTCGAGGATATTGAATATAATATTTTGCAGGTTGTCAGTGATGCAGTGAAGTTCAGTATGGTGGCTAGCTCAGTCTATTGATGATAAGAGGTTATAGATTAAAGTGTTTGTTTTCAAGTATATCTAGTTTATCCTCATGAATTTTTAGAGGTTCGCATGAAGATTTGGTTGAGTTATGAGTATTTTCTTTTGAAAGTTATTTTGTTTCTTTAGTTGGTGTTCCTGGAAGAAGATGATGTGATTCTAGTAATTTGAGTTGTTTCTAATGCCTCTATAGTAATTCATGATGCTTTTGGATGTTTCTATATCATGGTCTATCTGTGTTGTTGGTTTTATCGTTGTGCTTGAGATTGGTGATTTTCTTTTGTAAGTTCATGCTTTTCATGATCATGGCTGACAGGGTGATTGTAGCATGTTGTCGATCTTCGAGGCATAATTGTTTAAGGTTTTTTGTGTTTGAGACATGTTGTTTTGGGTCCTTACTATGTTTTGGCTGATATTGTTTGGTCTACATTGATAATTTTTTATGGATTGGGCCGATAGTTTGTACACATTTCATATTTTGTTGGATCAGCATGTAGTTGATGTTATCCTTAGTTGTGGATATACATGATTGATTGTTTATACCATTTGATGGTATGATGTGTGATGAATTATGTGTGCCAAGTGTGAATAATGTTCTAACCTTTTGAAGGCTGAAGTAATGTGTGAAGAAGAGTGAGCAAATGAAAGTGTTTATGTACTTAACTAGAACTGTAATTAGACACTAGAAGATGTTATTTTCCTAGTTCAAAATCTTCTGGATGTAATCTGAATGTGACTGTAAGACAATGAGTCTTCTTTTGGGCACTAAACCTTTTTTATTTGAGCAATGTGCTCTAGGAAGTGTGCTTGAATGTATGTGCATTCCCCATTTGTAATACATAAAAATCTTGGTTTTATGTGTGTTTTTGATGTGGTGATGGTTTATGCTTTCATGTTTATTTATCAGATCTGATAATAAGTTTAATATGTATAATTTTTGTGACAACTAATTCACCTCCCCTCTCAGTTTCCTACCCTTGTGTTTACAATAATTGGTATCAGAGCAGGTTCCTCTAGAGAAGCTTGACCGCTTGAGGTGATCCAGGATGGTGACATATAAGAAGGATGGTCTGAGATTTGATGGAACTAATTATTCTCTGTGGAAGACTTGAATGGAGTGTCATATGAGATGCATTGGTGAATCTTACTGGACAATTACAAAGAATAGGTATATCATCCCATAGAATGGTCCTTCTACTGCAGGTGAGATTAAGGAAGCCAAGTAAAATATCAGGGCTAAGTCCAAGCATTGTTGAGTTCTCTAAATGATTATGAGATGAAAAATGTAATGGATTTGAAGACTTCTTATGAGATCTAGAAAAAGGTTGGAAACTTTGTATGAAGGTGATACCCATGTGAAGATTGCTAAGCTGCAAAGATTGAAAGGGAAATATAAAATGTTGAGAATGGATGAAGATGAGAACATCAATACTTTTATGCAAAGAGTGAATCAACTTGTGTGTAGTATCAAATGTGTTGGTGGAACATTGGAAGAATTATGGATTGTTGCTAAAGTGCTCAAATCCTTGCTTGTTGCATACAAACACAAAGATGCTGCTATTGAGGAGATCTAGACTGTGACAAATGTAACCAGAGAGATGTTGATTGGTAAGCTTGCTTCTTTTGAGCTAAGTGAGTTTGGTGAATCTCTTCCTAAGAAAAGATTTGCATTCAAAGCTACTATCTCTAGAAAAGATAAGCAAATATATGATCGGAGAGAAAGTTCTTCTAGAAAAATGTCCAAGTATGAGTAGGAAATGAGAGAGATTGAAGAAGAAGAGAGAAAAATAGATGAGATTGAAGCACTTATTGTCAAGAGGGTAGCCAGAGGAGAAGGTAAGTATAAAGGGAAATTTCCTCTTAAATTTTTTTCTTGCAATAAAATAAGTCATTTTGCCTCAAGGTGTCTGGAAAAAGTTCATAAGCCAAGAATTAACAAGCCTAGATTCCAAAGAAAGTGTTATTATGTTGTTGATGAAGGTGTAATAGATGATGAATCTAATAAAGGAAATTTAAGTGAGGATGAATGGGTATTTATTTCTATCAAGGAAAATGATCCAGTACCTACTAAATCTTCTAGTTGCATAAATGTGGAGAAAGCTCTAGCTGCTAGAGTTGAAGAAAAAGATGAATGGGTGATTGACAGTGGATGCTCTCATCACATGACAGGTGATAAAAGTAAATTTGTGAGCTTGGAAAAGTATGATTGTGGTGTTGTAAGATTTGGTGATGACAAATTTGGTTTAATTTGTGGTAGAGGATCCATTTCTCTTGATGGTAAGCATAATACTGATTATGTTCTATATGTGGAAGGTTTGAAGCATAATCTCTTAAGTGTTGGATAGATGGTTGACAAGGGATACAATCTTTAATTCAAGAATGGAAAGTGTAGAATATTGGGGGAGTTACGGAAATTTGATTGCATATGGTACAAAAACAAAAGGTAATATCTTTCACCTAAATGCTACTGGTAAAGGATGTTTGATTGCTCAAGTTGATGGAAGTTGGTTGTGGCATAGGAGATTGTGTCATGTAAACTTTGACAATATTATCAAGATAAGTTCTACTCAGGAAGTGAGAGATCTTCCTAAGTTGATAAAACCTACTAATGCTATATGCAAGGAATTTCAGTTAGGGAAGCAAACTGGAGTTTCATTCTGGAGGAAACAACATTTTTCCAATGAAGTGTTGGAGCTTGTGCATACTGACTTGTGTGGTCCTTCTAGAGTTAGAAGTTTACAAGGAGTTAGGTATTTCATGTTACTTATTGATGATTATTCTAAATTGATGTGGGTTACTTTATTAAGGGAAAAATCTGAAGCCTTAGAGAAATTCAAGATTTTTAAGGCTATGGTTGAGACAGAGATGGGTCTGAAGATTAAATGTCTAAGATCATATAGAGGTGGTGAATTCACTTTTGGTGAGTTTAATTATTTTTTTGAAGAGCATGGGAAAAAGAGACAATTATATGCCCCGGGGACTCCTCAGCAAAATGGAGTTGTGGAAAGGAAGAATAGGACAATTCAAGAAGCTGCTAGAACCATGATGCTAGAAGGAAATGTTTTGCATATCTACTAAAGAGAAGCTATGAATACTTTCATTTACACTCTCAACCGGGTACATGTCAAAGGTGATACCGGTAAGACTCCTTATGAGCTATGGTTTAGTAATAAGCATATTGTTAGATACTTCAAAATCTTTGGGAGTAAATGTTATATCAAAAGAGATGGAGCTATGGGAAAGTTTGATGCTAGAAGTGATGAAGGAATCTTTCCTTATTATTCTATCAAAAGTAAATCTTGTCAGTGCTACAATAAGAGATTGAGGAGAGTAATTGAAAGTGCTAATGTCAAGGTTGATGAAGACATAGTTAGATCATCCAGAACCTACAGATATGATTTATATGATCATAATGAAAGTTTAGATAAAGGAAAGAAAGTTCAAACTCTAAATCAAGTTTAGATCATTCTGGTGAATCTAGAAAATCAAGAGGAAGAAACTAGTGAAAGTGCAGAAGTGAGAACACAAGAGCCTGAAGTTCAAGAATACCCTAAGACTCCAAGGTATGTAAGACTAAATCATTCAGAAGATCAAATTATAGATGATAAGAACAAAGGTGTTAAAAGTAGGAAAATAATTGTAGAAGAATATTGTTTGATCTCAAAGACAGTCTAATAGTGTCAATGAAGCATGCAAAGATGAACATTGGGTGGAAGCAATGAAAGAAGAAATACTGCAAATTGAGACTTGAATGATACATAGATTCTTGTTCCTAGACCTAAGGACAAAAATTTAATTGGAACTGAATGGGTCTTTCAGAACAAAATGAATGAGAAAGGTGAAGCTGTTAGAAACAAAGCAAGACTTGTGTAAAGGATATTCTCAGATGGAAGGAATTGACTTTCAAGAAACTTTTTCTCTTATTGCTAGGATTGAAGTTGTGAGACTATTTCTTACTTATGTTGATTACAAAAACTTCAAGGTTTATCAAATGGATGTCAAGTCAACATTTCTAAATGGTGAACTAGAAGAAGAAGTGTATATTGAGTAACCTAATAGATTTCAATTGATTGATCAAGGAGATATGGTTTTCCGGTGAAGAAAGCATTGTATGGACTTAAGCAAGCCCCAAGAGCATGGTATGCTAGATTTGAAAAGTATTTGTTGAAGCTTGGATTTAAGGATACTTTTGAGTATCTCAAATGGAAGCTAGGGGTGATTACCCCTCCTAATTAGAATTAAAATATATTGACTTGCATCAGTCTGTGTATTTCATAGTCATATCTGGTGTTTTGGATTGATGTTGTGGTGGCTGCTACTCAAGGGGAGCATTTACATGTTCAAAAATGTGGTTCAGAGCTTGTGTGGAGAAATATATGTGTACCTTTGTCATTGATGTCAAAGGGGGAGAAGAGTCACATGAAAAACTATGAAAGAGCTAAGGAGAAAAGAGTCAAAATCTAAGGGGGTGAAAGTGCTAAGAGGAAGTATCGTTGATGGTGTTTTTCACATCACGTGTTGCCATCAATGCCAAATGGGGAGATTGTTGGATATTACTGATATGTGGTTGTCATTGATGTCAACACTATTTCCATTAATGTCTTTAAGGTTGTATATGTCGAGGATATTGAATAAAATAAGTTGCAAGTTGTCGATGATGCAGTGAAGTTCACTATGGTGGCTAGCTCAGTATATTGATGATAAGAGGTTGTAGATTAAAGGGTTTTTTTTTCAAGTACATCTAGTTTATCCACATCAAGTTTCAGAGGTTCTAATGAAGATTTGATTGAGTTATGAGTATTTGTGTTTTTACAATTTTTCTGTTGCTTTAGTTGGTGTTCTTGAAAGAAGATGATGTGATTCTAGTAATTTGAGTTGTTGTAGATGCTTCTGTGGTGATTCATGATGCTTGTGGATGTTTTCAGATTTGTTCTCTATATGTGTTTTTGGTCCGCATTGATCGTTGTGCTCGTGATTGGTGATTTTCTTCTGCGAGTTCATGTTTTTCATGATCATGGCCAATAGGGTGATTGTAGCATGTTGCGGATCTTCGAGGAATAATTTTTTAATGTGTTTCATGTTTGAGACATGTTGTTTTTGGTCCTTACTATGTTTTTGTCGAAATTGTTTGGTCTGGATTGATAATATTTTATGGATTGGGCTAACAGTTTGTACACGTTTCATATTTTGTTGGGTCGACATGTAGTTGATGTTATCCTTAGCTATGTATATATATGATTGATTTTTTATACCATTTGATGGTATGGTGTGCGATGTATGCTATATGCCAACTGTGGATAATGTTCTAATCTTTCGAAGGAAAAAATAAAGTGTGAAGAAGAGTGAGCAGATGAAAGTATTTATGTTCTTAACCAAAACTATAATTAGGCATTAGAAGATACTATTTTCTTAGCTCAAAATCTTTCGGATGTAATCCGAATGTGACTGTAAGACAACGAGTCTTCTTTTGGGCAGTAAGCCTTTTTTATTTCAGCAATGTGCTCTAGGCAGTGTGCCTGAATGCATGTGCATTCCCCATTTGTAATACTTTTAACAGGTTATAATCTTATGGATTAACCTCCATCGTGGTTTTTCCCCTAACAAGGTTTCCACATAAAAATCTTGGTGTTATGTGTGTTTTTGATGTGGTGATGTTTTATGCTTTCATGTTTATTGATTAGATTTGAGAATAAGTTTAATATGTATAATTTTTGTGACAACTGATTCACCCTCCCCTCTCAGTTGTCTACCCTTGTGTTGACAACAATGTTTTTCATTATTTATCATTCATTTCACTTGCATTTAAACATCAAAATATGGAAAAAATTTCTATAGAAATTAAAAGGTGGAAAATTATTTTGGGTTCCTTTCTTAGGGTTTAGGACCTAGAAAGGATAAATTTCACTAACTTTCACTCAAGAACAAACCCTTGAGATATCAATGCAAAAGAGAAAGAGGTCTTGCAAGAGGGTTGTTCTAGGGGTTGAATATGATCTAATGAGGGGTTCACCACCAATTTTTGACTTGGAAAAGATAAATGAAATTATGTAAGATGCAACACTAAACCCTAATTCAATACAATGACCTATAAAATGACCTAGACATGCAAACAAAACATAACAAAAATGTAGTGAAATGAATGATGCGCACCTAGAAACCTGGAAGTAACTGGAAGCAACTCTAAAAAACTAGAAATTTTGAATTTTTGACCAACTAGGACTCATTCACCAACTTGGGTGAATCATTCCTAGATCTGGATTTCTACGCAAAAGCCTATTTCAAGAAAAAGTGTATATGAATCTGCAAATAGGTCTAAAAAGACACCTAGAATGGGACTTATTCACCACTTGTGGTGAATCAGTCACGTTCCTCTTTTTCAGGAATTTATTTTTTTTGTCTGCACTTCAACACCCGCTCTTTCCTTCCAACTTGGATTTCAGACTCAAATTTGCAAAAAAGCCTACAAAACAAAATATAAACCTGATTTTTTGAATGGGGGGCTTGCCTTAGTCAAACCCATGGTTTGGGAATTAAACTTTGATGGAAATAATGAAATGTGCATGAAAATCCTAGCTTTAAGTGTGTCAAATTCTAAGAAATCTGAAATAGCTAAGTTCAATTATCTTGTGTGAGTGTGTGTTTTGTTTGCATAGTGGATAGCTAAAGTTCCACTTGTGAACATTTTTGGACAAAGAACTGAGACCTAATCCACATCAAGTTGGATAGAATGTCAAGGATTGATCCACCCTTTTGATTTTTTTTGTTTTGTTTGTTAATTCTTTCTTTTAGTCTTTGACATTGTATGTTTTTGTATCTTCTCTTGCTTCTGCATATCAGACACATTATGTGTCCTTTTGTACTTATGTTGGTTCGATGTGGGATATTGATCCTGGGGGCTTGCACAACCTCCTTTATCATTTTCATCTTATTTTACTAACATTCATACATTTGAACTCCTCTTGACACACATTTTTCTACTTTAGTGTGAGTTTGGTGCTTTTTCTCATCTTCCCACTAAAGTGGGGGAAAAATAGTGTAGAAAAATGTATCCCATCAGATTTTCTCACTTGTTTGGGCCCTCCTAGTTAAAATAGACTTAATAATGCCTATATTTAGTGTTGTAAAATGTATCTCTTTATGTTTTCATACTTATTTAGGCCCTCATAATTAAATTAGACTTATTTTTGTCTTACTTTAGTGCTGTAAAATGTATTTATTTACACTTTCAAACTTATTTAGGGCTCCTTTAATTAATTGAGCTGAATTATTCCATAATAAGCCCTTTATTTCATCTACCAGACTAATAAAATATATTTTTTGAAGGGGAAACCTGACATTAATTAATGCAAATGCATAATACTTCCCATTAAGCAATGTGTGTTCCAAGAATTATGGAATGGGACCCATTCACCCATCAATGAATGGGTCCTCCCTAAGACTTGAAACCCATTTTTAAATATGTTTTTCGTGGTATTTTTATGATCCTAAATGAAAATTTCAAAGGTCGGCTTGTAATGTTTGAATTTAAGGAAATTATGGATAAATTTCTATAAATATAAGGTTATTTTATCAAATTAACATTAGCTTTCAAAAGAACAATTGAGAGAACTTTTACAAGAGAAAATATTATTGTCAATTTGAGCATTCAAGAATATATTTCTTCATCATTTGTTGCAGCATTCAAGATCTCAGGTATCATGTCAAAGTCTTTTACAATCATGCATGTTTTTGGAGCTAACATTATGATGTGGGTTTCAAAATCTAATCCAAGCATTCAAGTCAAAGATTCAAAACAAGATTCAAGTATCAAGATCCACATCCATTGGGGGAATTTCATGCAAGATCAAAATCAAATTTTTAGTCCTTTAAAGGTTTAATTAAGAGTTTGGTGAGTTGCAACATTGCAATGGCTCATTCATCATTCCTTCATGTTTCATTGTTTCATCTCAAGGTTTTGTTACCAAAATGGGGTTTAACCAAGGGAAACCCCAATTCACCAAAAAAAAACATTTTCCCCTCTCTTTTGTGTTACATATTTGTAGATTGAAGGAAAGTTGAAGATATTAAAAAAGCAAAATGGAAAAGTTGCATTTGTTGTCACCTTTTTTGTCATCTCATGGAAACTCAGATCCTGGATATATTTTTGACTACCCGATGGTGAAACCCGAAGAATACAGAAGTGTAAACACAATAGAAAAGGACACAAAAATCAATTTTAGAAAGTTTAATGAAAACCCATTCAACACTAGGCGAATGTGTCCTTAGATAGCCTCTAGAAACATCATTTTGTAACAGGTGCACAAAATTTTCCCTTTATCCGATCTACATGAAATAAATTGTTTTTGTTAGTATTATGTTTCATCTATAAAATTCACTTTTTACATGTCATGAATGAGTGCATTTGGTATTTTTAATCTGTCTCCCAAAACCACTTATTTAGTCATTTCTATCAAAAAGTTATCTCAAGACACTTTGCAGCTATTTTTGAGACAAGTTTTAAGTTTCCTCCACTCATTTGATTTGCATGAACTAAATTGTATCTATTAGCTCTATGTTTACTTAGATCTGGTCTTTCATTTCTATTTTGAGTTGATTTTTCATTTTATTTTCATCTCCCAAAAGTGATGTTTTCACTTTACCCCCGTCCACACACACATAAAGGAAATTTGCAAGATTCCTCAAAGAATTCACTCACCTAAGGGTTGAAAGTGGATTTTAACTTGAGGGATCTCATTTTGTAAATAAATAGAAGAATAGGTAGGTTCATTCACCCCATTTTTCCCTTTCTATTTAGAGTATGTTTGGTGAAAAATTCCAAATTTAGTATAAAAACTATGTGTTTTGAACCCTACCCCATTTTTCTATGTTTCAAATATTTTATATGTAATAACTATTTCATTTTTAATGGTTCTCTATTCACCTAAGAAAGTTGGAGTCACATTTGGAGGTGACCTTAAATTTATTTGTAGTAGTCCTTTGTGCTCATATGAGGAATTAGGCATCACACTTAGAGTTGGCATATTTTTCCATGTGTCAAGATCATGGAAAGTGTGTGCAAACACCTCGACTAATATTCATTAGGGATACTTATAATAGATTGTTACAATGTTTAAGAGAATTTAAGAGGGGGTTATATTCAAATATTTATTAGTCTTATGATAGAATTGGATAGCTAGCATGTACCATATAATGAATATGAGAATGAAGACAAATTAGAATTCCCAAGTTTGGGTAGTCAAATATTCCACCTTACGACATATGACAACATATAAAGAATATGCTAATAATATATAGTGGTATCTTAGACCAAAGGAGGCATTAAAAATTGAGCTTAAGCATTTCAACAATATACCTTTTTTGGGCTTGTAAACAGTTTACCAAAGTAATCCCACGTTTCACTTTGTAATTCTTCTATAAATTTTTTCTTGAAGTTAGTTGATGCATAGATTATTTTGGTGGTTGTATGAGTAAGAAAGTGCTGCAAGAATTCAAAGAGATAAGTTGTATAGATGTAACTCTCTTCAAAGAGATGGGAATGAGTTTCAGTCTATGTGAATGTAGAGTTTATTTTCTAAATGAATTTCTCCACATAAATCTATTTATAATGATTTACATTTGTAATGACAGAAAATATTCCCCCTTTTCCCTACTTAATTTGGGAATAATTACTGATAAATTAGAGTTTATATTGCCTTGGTCTAGTGTTATGAGGTGTTTTATAGATGCACATTAGGTCTTGGGAACCTTCTAAGTTGAATAAACCTAACCTTTCCTTAATTTAGTGTTATAAAGTGTATTTATTTACACCTTCAAATTAAATTTAGGAGGATTTTCTATTAAATAGACTAAATCTAATGTTGTAATGTGTTATACCCATTCACATGGGATTTTGGGAACTTCTTAGCTAAATAGACCCAAATTTTCCTTAATTTAATGTTGTAAAATGTATTTATTTTCACTTTCACATTGAATTTTGGGACTTCTTGCATTTATGGCCTTAATATTATCATTAATAGGCCCCTAATACCTTATATTGTGCATCCCAAGGCATATTTCAATAAAAAACCCAACAAAATCAACAAATAAGCTTAATTTACACACTCCCCAACACTTTAGCAATCAAAATAAGCCCTGTGGGACCCATTTGACACTTTGGGTGAATGAGTCCCAACCAGGGGGGATCCATTCACCCATCTTGGTGAATGAGTCTCATTTGGCCTATTTTCAAGGTTGAGTGGGAAAATTAGATTTTCAGTTCAAATTTTATGTATGTCATCCTTTGAGATCTAATACACATGATATTAGATGGATTTCCTCTATAAATGAGCCTTCAAATCATTATTCCATTAATTCTATATGTTATCAAGTCAAGCATTCAAGAGTTAAGCATTCCAAGACTTCACAAAATCATCTAGAGAGCATTCAAGATCATTTTTAAGGCATTCAAGGGTAGAATTCTTCATCAATTGTTGCATCAATTCAAGATCCATCATCATGTAAAGCATATCAAGTATCAAGCATGTTA
The DNA here is from genome assembly GCA_007258455.2 of Sequoia sempervirens. Lineage (NCBI taxonomy): Eukaryota > Viridiplantae > Streptophyta > Pinopsida > Cupressales > Cupressaceae > Sequoia > Sequoia sempervirens. The sequence continues at coordinate 30,942 of VDFB02326036.1, forward strand.
TTGAGCTAGTTTTGTGATGTAGCATTGAAGATCCAAGATTAAGCATTGTTCTACACCTATTTTCAAGATCAAGATCTACATCCTTCATGACCATTTCATATTGTGTTGAATATTTACAAGACATCATTTACAAGGCATCATTCAAGGTATTGTTGTCCATGATTCATGTTATTTGTTTCATGTTTCATGCCTTCATTTCATTTTCTTATCATATGGTTTAATTACCTACAAGGGGTTTGACCTCAAGTGGTCAAACCCCTATTCACTAACAATCAAGAAGTTTTTCTCTTCTTTACATGTGTGATTGTAGGTGTAAATATTGGAGGAAAGTGGATTTAAAGCCTTCAAAAGTACCAAAATGACAAGTTGCAAATGCCATCAAAGTTGTCATGAAAAATTTGTCAAGATTCATGAAAACTCATATATAGGGTAAAATATCCATCCAATTTGCATGAAAGTAGTGGAAAAGTGCTTGTTTTATCCATCTTCAGAGGCTTGCAAAGTTTTAGTTCAAGATATTACTCCTAGGACACTTCATGAAAAAATAGGACTGATCCCCCAAAAGTGGCAAATTAGTCCCACTACAAGCATTTTTCCTAGACTTTTGCAGATTCAGATACCATTTTTCTAGAATCTTATTCCTATGCAAAAATCCAAATCTAGGACTAATTCACCTAGATTGGCGAATGAGTCCTAGTAGACTAAAATTTTAGGATTTCTAGCATTTTAGAGCTCCATCTAGGTCTGCTTCAGATTCCTGGATGCACAGATTTCATCTTACAACTTTTTGTTTTGTTTTATATACATTTCTAGGTCATATAATGAAAGATTGCATTGAATTAGGGTTAAGCATTTTGATTTGTGTTGCATTTATCTTTCCAAGCCCTAGCTTGGTGGTGAACCCCTCATTAATCTTTTAATAGGACAATCCCTTAGTAGATATTTTTCTCCCATTCTCATCATTTGATTGAGATCTCTATGGAATCCTTGAATGTGGAGCATAGCAAGTTTGTTGCCCTAGGTCCTAAACCCTAGCGGCGACAGTTTTCTATCTTATAACATTATATTTCATTATTGATTTCTTATCTTTATCATCTATCATTATTAATGAATTTGGACACTTTAAAGATAAACATATCTTGATAGGAAATTTACCTAAAAGAAGTCTAAGTCCAATAATATTGTTAGAACATTATAGAACTCACATGAAAACCATGACAACTGGGAACTTTTTCATCAACCATAGGAACAAACAGCTTCATAAAGATCCACCAAATTGAGTTTTGATCATAGATGGCTCACTTCCTATAAAAGATTACACACACACACTACCACAACACACATCGGTAAAGACCTTGCGAACTGAAATATTTGATAGCAAGATGTTAACATTCAATAACCCCACTTATATGGGAAATTATCTTTTAAAACATAAGAACTTTTCTACTGCACAAACTAAAGGATGTGAGTTATGTTGTTGGAACGTTATGTGTCGAATTCGAATCTATCTGTCTTATAAACCGAATTGTAAACATGAACAAATAGACTGATTTATAATAAGGTAAAAATCCAAGGATACCATTAAATAAGATCAAAATTTCTATTATCATTGCATGCTTGTTATAAAATGTAATATAAGAAATGTATTTATTTAAAAATCAATCAACCTAAAAATATAATATGATCGACCTATGACTTACACATTCATTCAACTAAACCTACTAAGATTTTGAATAAGAAAATACAAAATAAGTGTGACATGAGAAAAACATTAGCAGGATGATATCATTATTGTCCTACAGGTGTGTGTTGTTGAGCTATCATTTTCTTCTAGATGGAGGATTGTATAAAATATAATTTATTAAAACTCTTAACATAATACTTTTGCATTTATATATAAACCTAAAATAAAACCAACAAAGGATCATTTTGGAGTGTCTAGTCTATTTATAGTTGTTCAATTCCAAGTGTCAAGTGTCACAAATACATAATAGTATGTATACAATGTTAGTGTAATTAATTAATTAATTATTTCACTAGAATAAGTTAACTTAGGTAATATTTCATTTAGTCCTAGGTTGCATTTTTAATAAATCATTTAATAAATGGGATAATATTCCCTTCCTAGTTTGTGGGATATGATTCCTTCTAGAACTTATCTCAACATTTAATAATCATCTAGATATGGTTCACATATTGTCACATGTTATTAGATTATAACACTTGGTAACATCTCATGCATCTTAGGTTTTCCTTCTTGCCTATATAAACATACATCTTGTTCATTTGTAACATATCAATCATATCATTTTCATCATATCTTATCAATATAGAGTCTTTATTCAACATTACATAGTTGTAACACTTCTCTTTGTGGTTGATTATCTTTCATGGCTATGGTCCTTTATTGAAGATTCCAGAGCTTCGGGGACTGTGCATCCATAATCTCATCATACAATATTTTCCTTTGATATTTTCAAGGATAGAGTTTAGCTTCTTATATTTATTTTGATTTTTTTGGAGTAAGATAAAGGATGACTTTATTGAAATAAGAAAATGGATTTGCTTCATTCAAAATATCAGTTGCATGATATCTGCTTGATTTCTTTATCTGGTTTAAATGGAATATTCCTTTTAACCAGTCATGTTCCTTTTTGGTGTAGGAGCTCCTTGAGCATTATATGCCTCCAATAGACAATATTTTAAAATTTGAATTTCTATCAAGAAAATCATATAAAATGGCCATGTGTGAGACCATTCAAATTTAATTGAGTCTTTAATAGGTCTCTAGGAGGTTAATTGAGTAAATTTGCAAAAATGTCATTTTGTTGCAAAAGATGTAAATGTGCCAAATTGCAAGAAATTGCAAAGTTGTAACAAGAAGATGAAGAGTCATATGGGAAATTGTAGATATCTAATAATGTGTAAAATGTTTAAACTTTAACACACATTAGCATGTTAGTCATTTAAAACACAATAAATTAAACATCCCTATGAAATATTCAATCATGTTAAAATATGCAAACTAGATAAATAGAACAAAAACAACTAAATGAAACCACATGAAAACATTATCAAACCCTATCCCATAGTGGATTGGTGCTTCTTTTATGTGGAAAGAATCCCTTTCCCAATCCTTGATAAGCTTCTAGATGATGGATGTGGATTCAAATGATTGAGATTGTGGATCATGAGCTTGCATAAACTTTTGTCCCTAAATCAATAGAAGAATCCCCTATTTATAGAATAGAAGGATAGAAGAATGAAATATAGGATGAATGTGGGATAAAAGACAATCCAATGGCATTGTACCACTTTTCAACATTCCAATGGAGGGAGGTTGTGCACATTTTGGTCACTGTGCATGATAAATGCTATTAGGTTCAAATTTGAAATTTGAAAGTTGGCTTGTTGGAGGGAGAAGAAAAAGTCATAAATGCCAAGTGGGAAACATGTAAGAGACAATGTAAGAGGATTTAATGCTATGTTGGAAGGACAAATCCAATTTGGAGGGATTTTCAAATTTGGAAGAATATTCTCCTTTTATGCCATGTTGAGAGAAAATAGGGATTTAATAAATCAATTAAATGTATTTTCATGTGAAAGTGGAAAAATCTAGAGGATTGGAGTGATTAGGACTAGGATTAATCATGGTTTGATTAATTTAAGTGAAGATTAGGTGATTTTGACTTCTGACTTAGATTTTAGGATTAGAATAAATCAAAATGATAAGAAAAAGATTTTAAATTTAATTAAATAAAGATTTGATTTATTTAATCAAAGAGGATGATGTTAGTGTTAAATCAAATAAAGATGAATTTATTTAATTTAAATGGATGAAATTAGAGACTAATTAAATAAAGTGAATTATTTAATTAAAAGAGGGACATTAAGATTTGATTAAATAAAATTGATTTATTTAATCAAAGAGGTATGTGAGGATTAAATAAAGTTGATTCATTTAATTAAAGGAGTTTAATCGAATAAATTGCTTTATTTGATTAATAGAAGAATTTGATGATAATTAGTTAGATTTAGATGCATGATGTTGATTTTGCATGTCTATATTTTGCCCCTCTTTGAAGCAACGTACTTGCTGCACGTTGGTTCAAAGAATAAACTTTCTGCAATCAAAATAAAAAAATCTTATTTTTTCGGATGCCCCAACGGAAAGAAGTATACCGGTACATTGCCCCCTCAAGAAATTGAGTGAAAGAATTTGATTTGAGGGTCAATCTCATGACAAAGAGGTTCAATATGGACGTATGGATGGTTATGATGATGATGCAAATGAGATGGTTTTAAGATGCTTAGAATAACCAATCTATATTATCCTAAACAACTTAACTGATGATGGAATGCATTTGAGATGGATGATGTGATAATGCCTATATGATTATGCGATGGATGTTTTATGCCAATGTATTGTTTATGAGATGCTTAGACTAATTGATCTATATTATGATGATGAAAATGCATGTGAGATGATCAATTTTTCTTATATGATATGATATGATATGCAACATGTTGATGGTTTGTGGATGTAGGATGGATGCACTGGTGATGATGATTAACTATCAGTGCAGAGAGAAGAAAGAAGAAATGAGATGATGACAAGAGGATTCAACAAGCCAAATTTATTAGAGATGATGATGAGAGATGGATGATTTTCTTATCAGGAATTGGGACTTTAATAGGGATACTTACCTTATGTTTGATAACACACATAGATGTGATGCATCAAGGTATAAATAACCAGGATGGCGTTGCACCTAGTATGATGGACTTTGACTTGACAATCAAATAGGAGTATTCTTGTTCACACTTGACATACAGAAACCTTGCTAGGATGCACTTTAGAAGTTTCAAACATCTCAGACCAAAACATAGAAAGGTATAACCTATCAATGCAATAGTCAACAAGGTGCCCAAAACACCCTCCATACATACCTAACAAAGTAAGTATTTGCCAAGTTATATTACAAGAACGTCCAACAAGCATAATAGACAAAAGATATTGATCAATGCCCCATTCCTTTCTCTCTAAATAATTTTTGTTAGACATCATCGAGAGGTCATTGGAATGAGCACAATAAGATAATTCAAAAGAAAAGATAAAGTACACAAACAAGCCAATGTTCTTCATACCTCTAGCCAAAGGGATGTGTTTTATTTAGGATAAGAACCAAAACAATTGCCAATAGATAATGCCCATTGTAGGAAGGATACATCCTAGGACATGTTAGTGGATGG
>VDFB02326037.1:0-17453 GCA_007258455.2 Sequoia sempervirens
TCGGATGAGGTTTGTCCTTCGATACAGGCAGCTAGAGAAGCTGAAAGTGATCTTCAATTTTATCATTTCTCATATCACACAAGTAGACAACACTATGACCCACACCATAACATCAACTGGGTGTTGTCGGAGGAATTCAAACACAAGGCCACCATTGAGGATTACTGGGCTGATGCAGTTGATGAGATTGAAGTGAGGAAGAGAATGTTCTCTCGGTTGCCGATTACTCTGATCAGGGAGTGTGAGGTAGTTCCGGTTCCGGACCAGGTTAATGAGGACATGGATGTTGTTCATCCAAACTATGCAGCTGTTCGGGATACTCCACTTCCGCCTATTGATTGGTCAAAGCCCGAGGTTGCTGATTTAGATACTCTTTCTATCCCGGTTATGACATTCACCAGGGCATGGGTTGACAGGAAAGTAAATAGATTGAAAAGTAGGTCAATTGCCTTGACCTACAACTTGATGGGAGATCACAGGACGCCCACCACAGGAAGGAAGAAACAGATCACACGGGGTCCAGAGTCCAGAAAGAAAGAATTAGTTCAGCCAGAGCCTCCACGAGTCACAGTGGCAGTACCTTTGGAGACACGTTCTCCAAGCATACAGGAGGTGTCTTTATTTGCTGATCAGAGAATTGCAATGAATCAGGTACCAGAGATACAGGATGATATTCAGCCTCCACGGAGAGAGTCAATCGGCCAGAGTGCCAATGTACCTGTTAGGATTGATCAGCTTGATGATGAGGGGACTATTACTGACCCTCAGTTTCAGCAGGAGATAGAGGCGGCCATGAATGATGGCGATGATGATGATATAGTGTCGGGTGACACTCAGCCACTCGAGGACAATGAGCCTCGCCAGAATGAGGAAGAAGTGGAACAGGTTAGAGAAGTCGAGGCACAGGAGCAGCAGCCCTTTGATATATTATACGAGGTGCCCGATTGGCTTAGAGATAGAATGCGAAGAAGCCCGAGCGAGGAGATTGATCCAGCAGTTGAGATGGAAGAGTTTTTGAACCGGATCAGTGCTCCTCCACCGAAGAAGAAGGCAAGAAAGTTTTAGAAGATCTCCACCGATGAGGATGGCTCTCGTACTCTTCATGCTTGATCCGTGAGTGAGTGTGACGAACGAAGCGACTCGAAACTATGGTCACCACTCTTGACTTGGGACGCCCTCGTGCGGTTGGTGTGAGGGATGGTTATTCAAGAAAGAAGGGAAATACAAGAAGTTGAAATGAGAACACAAGGCGTTAGTTGGATATGTTCAGCAGTTGTCTCGTTCTCGAGGGCAGGATGTACCAGTGATAGAGCCTCCGGCGGATGTACCTAGAGAGTCGATCAGCGGCTTAGTAGAGTTGGGGAGAATGGCACAGGAGGCAGACAAATGGGTCACAGGAGTTCGTACTGAGACAGAGAAGTTCATGGAGGACCTTGCCTTTGCCTTTTAGCAGGCCTCTTCTATTTTGGCACGGATGGACGCGGTGGATCATGCTTGGGGCGATGCCTCTATCTATCAGAGTAAGGTGATCCAGCGTCTTGAGGTGTTGAGGCATGTGCCATTCGCGATTGCTGATTGATGGAGGTGTCATTCGGTGAATGACCCGTCTGATTTCTCTCGGTGGTATTCTTCGGCTAACACGGGGCGTGGCTTCTTCGATGCAGCACAGGCGGATTCGGCCAGGGTACATAAGGCTATAGCCAATATTATAGATGGAGTTCAGAATACTTTCGAGGCCATATTTGCTAGGCGGCTGAATCCTGATGAGATAAGTCTTGGTAATTTGAGGGGTTTGCTGGTTCCCTTCTTCGCAGATGTTAAGACCTTTGTACAGGATGACTTTGAGAATACCGCTACATTCTCCACTTTGATCCAGAACACGCAGGACTCGTTAGCTGCTTGGAGAAAATCTTGTACAAGGCACGAGCATTCAGTCACGGTGTTAGAGTTTCAGTTAGATTGTGTTCCACCGATTTCAGCTCAGGAGGTTGAGGCCGTACTTAGCAGATTTGTTGAGTTGGCAATCAGAGAGAAGGCAAATGGGAACACACTACTGGACGAGGAGCTTCTAGAAGACTGAATATGGATCATTTATTGCATTTGCTATTTTTGGGAGTGAGTGGGAATCTTTGATTCATTTAATGTACCACTCCCTATTCTGGCAGTTTTTAGGGTTAGGGCTGAGGTGGCACGATTCTGGCCACTCTATTGATTGTAACCCTAGCCGTCCTTTGGGACTTGGCTAGCTATAAAAGGGGGAGTCCCCCTCATTTGTAAATTAGATTAGAGATTAGAAATCAGAATATTAGAAGATAGATCAGAGCTAGAGATTGTTGAGTAGAGCTAGATAGTGTAGAGCATTTTGCATAATTTGGAGAAGAAAGAAAGTTTTCCCTTTGAAAACTTTTGAAGAGACTGTTGTGTAACACATTTTGTGATAATAGATCTTTTCATTGATGATGGAATTTGTCTTGTCATGAAATGCTAGCAAGGTTTCTTCTTCCTTTCGTATCCAAGTAGATTAAATTCATGCAAGTAGCTTACTTTGGTGTGTGGTGTTTTATTGAGATAGCTTCATTTTATTCCATACCACTAGCGGCTTGTTGATGATAAGTCTGCCTTGCGTGGTCAACTGGACATTATCTTGTGCTTGACTTCGGTTATGGCTTACATACTTATATGCGTTGTTCTGATGGTGTACGTATGTTAAACTATAACTTGAATACCTTTCGCTATCCCCTTTGAAGATTGCACCGATTTTGCTGAGGCTGTCCGACGGAGGCTAGGTGAAATCTGGTTGAAGTCTATTGAGACGAAGCCCCACATACCTTGCATTTAGAATAGAGTACCAATTTCTTAGGTCCTTTCCCTTTTACTTTCAGCATACTTCTTGTTAGTTTTAGAAAAGAATACACATTGCCAAATCATACACGTAAGAATCCCCTTCAAATTACATATCAACTGCTGACTGTGAGAAGTCTGAACAACTACGTAAGTCCCCTTGACATACCAGCAATATCACATCAAGCCAAACTGAGCCTATTCGCACTAAAGGAACCTTGGAGTTGAACGCACGAACTTTCTGGCATTCTTAGCGTGCGGAATACTTTGATCAAGAGAGAATAGAGCGTCCGTTGGGCGACTTTGTTCTGTGTTGGTGCGGTCCCAAAAACCACGTCAACAGTTATCCATGTTTTCAACCTTTTTTAGATAACTTAACAACCGGGTTATCGCTGAAGCTTCCAAAGGAAAAGCTCCCGCCTCAGCTAGCAGGATTTCATAAGGAACAGTAGCTTTAACTTTGAGATTATTTGTTATTAGGTGTTTCTGGATTCTTTCTATCTGTCTCCAACTGCACTTTGATGTGTTGCTTCCCCACACTTCGCACCCATAAAGCACAACCGGCGTGACAAGTAAACCAAAAAGGGTTTTCTTGGTTTTCCAATCCCAAAGTTCAGCTTTTCTACACCTATTTTGGAGCAAATAATAGGCTTTCCAACCTCCCTGTATCCTTTTCGTTCTACAGGTTTCCCAACTGAGCTTATAATGGAAGTCAATCCCAAGATATTTGTATTCTTTCACTATATCAAGTGGGCTGCCTTCAAAAAGAAAGGTATGCTGTTTAATTTTTCTATTCAATGAGTAAATCATGATTTTGGTCTTGGATGTGTTCACTTGCATCCCAACTTCCTGACAAAAGTGTTCTAGGGCTTTTAGATGTTCTCTTAACCCATGAGCTGTTTTTGAGATTAGGATAAGATCGTCAGCATATAGAAGTAATTTTACTACATAACCTGCCAAATGGATACCATCCCCGCCTTCCTTGCTTAACCACGCTTCCAACTTATCAATGTATAGCCAAAAAGCGTAGGGGATAGAGGGCAGCCCTGTTTAACTCCAATGTCACTGTCAAAACATTCTGACATACCTTCACTTGTTCTGATTTTAGCACTGACCTTCTCATACAGCCTATGAACAGCTGCTCTATATGCATTTGGAATGCCTAATTCTTCCATCCGAGACCATAATTTGTCTCTAGGCACTGTGTCGAAAGCTTTCTTAAAGTCTACAAAGCAACAATAAGCTTCCTCACCCTGGTTATCCCAAATTTTCTCAATCAAGTGTCTAAGGGTGATGCAGTGATCGATGGTAGAGTGCTTGGATCTGAAACCTGCCTGTCCCTTTGCTCTTTTGCCCTCATTTTCTGCCCATTTGCTGATCCTACGTTCAATCATGCTCCCAAATAGCTTGCCAAAGATAGAGTTGACCATAATTGTGCGATAGTTAGATGGGTTATTGATATCACCACTTTTAAATAAAGGGATGACCACACTGGTAGTCCACTCCATAGGAAAACCTTCCCGATTGACATTGTTGAAAATTCTTTTTATGTGAGGGGCAAGAATTTCAGTCCCCCATTTTAAAAATTCAGACTGTAGCCCATCTATGTCTTGTGCTTTGCCACTTGCTAAGTTCTTTATTCCTTGTTTAATATCATCCACATTGAATAATTCCGCTGGTGTGTTAATGACAGGAGGGTAGTCTTTCTCGTGGGCCCGCTCGTAAAGAAGTCTAGCATATTCTAACCATTGGGCATCTGTAATATTGTTTTCCACCACCTTTTTCTTTTGTTGCAATTCCCTCCAAAAGCCTTTAGGATTATGTTTCCCAAGAGTGATTAGTTCCTTCCTTCTTTCGTTTACATACTCTATTTTTTTGGACTGCACTAACTTTTCATATTTTTTCTTAAGCTCTTTGCCCCTACCTCTCTTCATTAGCGATCTCTTGGCTGCCTTACATTCTTCATCATACCACGGATTTGCCGGAAAAGTGTTTGCTGTCCCCATCTTGGGATGAGACCTTTTGCACGCATTTAATGCCTTGTGTATTATCGGGATCAGCAAATTATTGTGAAGGACATCAACCTTTTTTGTTGCTTTAGACTCCACATTATTTTCCAGATCATGGAAATGTTGCTTAAGAGCAGCATTGAATAATTCTCTATTTTCCTGATTTATGAGGATTTTCCCCTTAGGAAGGGCTTTTTTTTGCGTGTGCATAACCTGTTTGTTGTGTTGGCTGATTGGTGAAATGCGTAGTTTGACCCGAAGAGGTAAGTGATCAGATTTCATACCGATAGGGCAGTCCTCAATATCAAATTCCAACAGTCTAGAACTAAAACTCTGGGAGCAAACCACGTAGTCCACCACACTCTGACCATTATACGTTTTGCAAGTAATACCTCCAGACCTCGGCCAATCCTTCATACCATTGCATATAACCATGCCAAATAGACTACAAAGCCCCAATAATTCTATCCCAAAAGCGTTGATAGTGCCATTACCATCCTGAGATGATCTTTCCCAATGGAGACCACCTCCTTCCTCTAACCACAAAGGATTGTTCTCCCCTTTGGTTTCATTGCTCAACTGAAGAGATTGGTTATTAGCTGTCCTTGCATTAAAGTCACCCATTAAAACCACATCTCCAAGTGTGCTAAAAATAGAGATATCTTTTTTTAGTGATGCATACGGGTCTTCGTTGTCTAAATTTCGTTTCTTATAAAACTTTGAATTTTTTGGAGCAAAGTAGCAAGCGGCTAGACTAAAAGTTACTCCATTTTCTGTTATTTGCAGCCATATGTACTGTTTATTTGTGTCTTCTTTTGCCAATTTAACAATTCCCTGCCACTTTTCATCTATTAGCACTGTAACCCCTCCATTGCCTTTGCCTATTTCGTTACCTTCATTCCAAACTGACACTTTTTTATACCCTTCGAAATCTGGTACTTTGCAGCCATCATGTTCATGTGTTTCTGTAAGAATGATAATATCCTTTCCGTCCGCTATGGGCCCCAATCCAGGTCCTCTTCTCCATGGATATCCTCTACAATTCCAACTTACAACATGCATATATTCCTGTGGGGCCACTAATTCCTATTTCTTGTTTGAGAACCGATCACTAATTTGAGCTTTCCCATTCTTCAACCAAGCCCATTTACCTTCATTTCTTGCTGTTTTCACTTTCTCCCATTCTTTCCTTTGTTCTTCTTGTTGCTCAAAGGTCAAATCTTCATCTAGATAAATATGTGTGCCTCTAAGTAGCCCTCTGTTTTTTAGAATCTTATTTTTGTCTTCAATATTTCTCAAGATGACTCTTACATGTCTATCTTTTCCTCCATCTACCTTTTTCCGATTCTATTAGCTTGCTGAATATGTCCTGTCCACTTCAACTTATCGTTTAGGAAATTCCTTGTTAGAATGTCAGTTCTCTCCGTCTCTCCATAGTCTCTCAAACCTTTACTAATTATGTTTGCAGCCTTGCTTTGTTTATCTTTTTCTTCCCTTAGCTGCCTTTTAACTTGTTTTTCAATGATTCCTTTCTGCTCATTTGATGAACTATTCACCACTTGTGACCATGATTTGGCTTCTTCTATCTGATCCCTTAACTGATTCTCTTTTGTCTCCAAGTCTGCTAATGCTGATTGAATCACCTTTAGTTCCCTTATGTTTTCTCCTCCCTCAATTACTGATTTATCGCTTTTTGTTGTTTTTAATTGGGCTAACTCTTGTTTTAGAGTGACCAATTCTTGCTGTCCCCTCTCCATGTTCACTTGCAGATTTGATATTTGTTCTTGCAGCATTTTATTGTCCTTTTCCAACCTGTAATTTGCCTCAGTGACTATTTTAAACCTATTGTCTTCGTATATCCCCTTTGTTTCTAGAACATCGAGCCTACTTTTCATTCTCATGAGTTCTTCTACATATAACCCTGATGACCATAATAAGGGTGAGGACGTAGGGCTGTAGAGTTCTTGAGATGCATTTTCAGCAACATTCTTGTTTGCAGTGAACTCTTTTGTATTGACCATGCCCTCATCCAGCTTGTCCATGTTTGGCTTGAGGTTCCCTATGTCACCTATTAACTTCCCACTGCTTTTGTGCTCTGCTTGGGTTGTTTGCTCTTCTTTCTGGGGTAACACACTAGATATGTCTGCCTTGTTGTTACCAGCTTTTGGTAGAATCAAAGTAATTTTTTTCTTTTGGTTTTGTTTCAGTTTCCGTTTTTGAGCCAACCTCCGCCTTAGAATCCCATTGTATTGTTTTGCATTTACAAAGATCAGCCTTTCTTCTGCATTTATAAGGTTCAGTATGCTTGACAAAGGCGATCTCGTTAGCAAAGGTGCCAACAGGTTCGCTAAACCCCCGTCTTGAAAAGTGGTCCACCCGTTCAACCGTTGAGGGGTGTGAGAGCTTGAAAATCTTAGACCCTCTTGACCTAGAAGATTCAAGAGGTCATTCAGTTGCACTTGAGACTTACTTGCCATTTTATTGTTACCCACAATGCATTCTAGTGTCCCCATTTGCTTTGATATTGAGTTTGTATTCGAGGTTTGTGGTCCTCCTGTCGTGACACTCAGACATGCCGTACCTAGGTTTTCCCCCATTTCCACTTATTTAACTGTCATGTGTTAAATATAGTATGTGTTTGTTGTGGGTTCCAGAATATGCGGGTATTGTGTTGAATATGGAATGTGTTTGCTGTGGGTTTTAGAATATGCCAGTATGCCAGAAAGGAGACAAACAAACTTATAGCTTATAAAGAAAACAAATAAAAGTAGAGAAAGCGACTGGTAGACCTGTTTGATCGCACCCCACTTTTCCACTTTGTCCTTTCGGGGCCCAGCCTCTGCTTTGTTTTGTCTCTGCTTTGTCTTTTAGTCTACTTTTCCCGACAAAATCCCACCTCCCCGTGACTTTTAGTCTGGCACCGAGCATGAAAAACAGTGCAATCTTCAAACCCCGTGCAGCCCTGGTGAATATCTGTAATCCCACAGCCAGCTACGGTGAGCCCTTGTGTGTGTTGCGAATTGTGGCTGCAGTGAGCATACGGTACCTTCCCGGAAAATGCTGCAGTGAGCATGCATTCTGCCACGGTGACGCTGGTGACACGTAGTTCGCCACAGTTCACGCCGAGGTCGCCGTGTGCCCTGGTTACTGCCTTGGTCGGCGTGTGCCCTGGTCGCCGTGTGCCCTGGTTACTGCCCTGGTTACTGCCCTGGTCGCCGTCTGCCCTATTTAGATTACATTCCGTAGGTAGTACGTAAGATTTGAATTACATTCCGTAGGCAAACATTATCTGCATCATTTTGCACCTCCAGTTTGTTGGTTGCAACTACAACACTTTGTCAAAGTCTTCAAATTTTTCTGAGTATGTTGGATTTAGATATGTGTCATTTTATGATCTGGGTCACCTTTGTAATTGAGAAAAAATCCATTTTCTGATCAGAATATAAATCTGGAATTTTCTGCTCATTGTAATTCTAAAAATTATAAATTTCTGAGTTGTTTTCATTGCTGCTATCTATTTTATTTCTGCTCATTGTTGTTAAGAAATATCATCTGCATATTACCTTCATCTTCTCTCAAAAACATCAAACAAAAACACACAAAAAAAGGGCAGATTGAGGGTGTATGTTCCAATCAATAAAGTCAAGACCAGTTTTGATATGCGGTGATCTTTGGCTTTCTATTATCTGATCCAAGATCTCAATGCTCTTTCCAAACTTTAACTTCAGCTGATGATTTATTTTTTCAAGATCTTTCCTTAGTGATACAATCTCTGTTTCAAGTTTTTTACAATCCTTGTCTCTTGATAGCAATCTTTCAGTTAGAACTTCTCCAATCCTCTTTGCTCTTCCACTTGAATCTTTAGATCAATGACAATTCTTTTCTTCAGCCTTTTGATTTCCTTGCCCACGCAGAGCAATTCTTCCACAAGGTCTACTTCCGCATCATCATCAATTCTAGACTTTATTTCCGCATCTTCTTCAAAGGTTTCCATAGCCAGGAAAAGAGCCTTTTCTCCTTCATTCCCAAAAGTGGCTTGGTCATCATCATCAAATGAGTAGCCTTCCTCATTGATAAAGAAACTTTTTTAATTTTTCTAAAACTATTTAAATTTGGAAATGACTTCTCATCATTGCTAGATTCTTTATATGGACACTTAGCCATGAAATGTCCTACTTCACCATAATTAAAACATTTGAAAGGCAACTTACCTTTATACTTTCCAGAACCTCTTTGTAACTTTTTGACAAAGTTCGTTTCCTCCAGATCTGACCCATCTTCTGAATCTAGATCATCTTGCTTCTTGGACACCTTGAATGCAACTTCTTTTCTTACAAATTTGTCATTCTCAAATCTCATTTCATAGGCATTCAGAATTCCATGTAACTCATCCATAGTTAAAGTATTCAGATCTTTAGCTTCTTCAACAACAAAAACTTGTGCATCAAACTTTTGGGGAAGGGATCTGAGTACTGTTGTGACCTTTTTCACACATCGCCCCATTCAAATGGGGACCCCTAATTTTTGCTCCATTCTGGTCGTTTTGGCTTTGGTTTTTGGTCTCTCTCTCTCTCTCTCTGTCTCTTTTCTGATGGTCTACTTCCCGGGATTCCTCTGCCGTTGAGCTTAAAACGCAAAAATTCTGGCCAAGTCTGAAAATTAGGGTTTTGTCTTCCTGGTCAGTACAGGGGTCGAATAAAGTGAATAAATTGAAAATTGAACTTAACATTGTTGTTACCATGTTCCAGCACGCTCTCAGCAAATTTTTATCAAATTCCGAGGTACTTACTATTTTTAGTAAGTGTGGATTAAAAGACATTTTGTATCTGACTATTTTGAGATTCAAGTCCATCACGGCATTAAGGTATATCAGTTTGCTTGCATGCAAAATTTGAGCAAAAGCAGGACAACACTATTTTAGTAGGTAAACCCGGGCTCACCAATTTCAAAGATCTTGACGGATCTGAGAGATTTCTTTATCTAGATATTCATACGGGTTTCGAGACCTTGATGGTATAACATGCAAGTCGAAATGATCACTTTCAGGATTCAGCCTTCCGAGGCTATTTTTAGGGTTTGCATGTCGAGCTTTTCTTTGCATGTCAGGTGATTCCTGATGGGTTTTTCGAGAGCTTCGCAATGGTGTGACATGCAAACCAGGATTCTCACTCAGTAAAGACTTTGCTATTTTAGCGGTATGCCCGTAGCCTCCCAGTGATTGATTCACGAGGCGGTATGATGCCGCGAGAAAGCAGACAAGCGAGTTCATTTGTCCGCGTAGTGAATTAGGGGTTTTCCAACCGGAGCCTAAATATGAAGCATCAAAGTCAAAATCTTTAAAATCCGATGTAAACCGCTACTGATCGGTGGTCTTGAGGCGCTGCTCTGGCACGGTGAAATTTACCGAGGTCAAGCGAAGCACTTGCACTATTTATAGTAAGTGGGATTGAAGCGGCTAAAATAGTAAATTGGCGCGTGCGTCGATGTCGATAGCAGGTCACGTGGTGAGGGGCGCCTCAAGTGGAAATTTCAAAGCTAATCGGGCGTGGAAGTACCGGAAGCGAGGTTACTATAAATGGCAAAACACTTCCCAAAATGTGCTATTTTTAGTAAGTCAGCTCAGAATGGCAGTGTTGACAGGATATCAAAGTCGCGAGGATCCGGTGTTTAAAATTTCATGGCAATCTGAGCTTCCGAAGTAAGAAAATCAAGAGGCTTACTATAAATAGCAGGGTGTGAGAAGCTGGCAAAAACAAGAAAAATGGCTAAGTCTGGAACTTCATCCTTCACTTCCTTGAAAATGCGCCCATCTCAGCTGGAGGTCATGAAATTTCTCTAAGTGTTGAACTTCGTCCAGTACACATGCTAAAATGCGCCCTCAAAGAAAAGCTGGTGAGAGTTCAAAAAAATTTTCTAAGTCTGGAATGTTTTCATCCGCCTTACCCCTCTAAATGCGCCTAACTTGCAAGTTTATCCTGCTTAAGGGGTGAAATGCGCCCAAAAGCAAATTGGTCAAAGAAGTCAACAAGTTATATCCTCCACCCCTTGTGAAATGCGCCCACCCCTCAAGCAAGAAGCATAAAAAAAATTCTAAGGCAAACTCGTCCTCCTCCTAGGTGGAAATGCGCCAAGTCTTGAGAAAGTCAAACAGGTCAAAGATTTACATCCTCTTGCATGGGTAAAATGCGCCCAAAATGGGCCATGTAAAGACAAAAATGGAAGTTGAAAAGTCACAAACAAAGGCGTTGGAAAAAGTTTATCCACCAGCTACATGGAAATGCGCCCAAAGCTGAAAAGAGGTCAAATAAGTCAACGTTTTTCATCCTTCCCACACATAGAAATGCGCTCAAGTTTGAGTGGGTCAGCAAGTCAAAGTCTTTTATCCTCCTCAAGAGCCAAAATGCGCCCAAAGCAGCTCAAGTGAAGACAAAAAGTGGAGTTGAAGGGTCATCCCTCTTGCATGTTCAAATGCGCCCACATTAAGGTGTAAATAGTGAATAGAGGGTGGTGAATAGGGTGAAATGTGATTAAAGCGTAGTAAAAGGCGAGTAAATTCCTCAATGGCATGGTGAATACAAGGTAGATGCTAGGCGTTATTCCTTTCCTAGCCTCAAATGCGCCCAAGGTGTTGTAGAATGTTGCAAAGTGTGTTGGGCGTGATTTTTCTTTCCTCTCCTAGCCTCAAATGCGCCTAAGTGGTAAAGTGTTAGAAATTTTTGCTAGGCGTGTGTGTTGGTGAAGATGAGTATTGGGCGTGGTGATATTTTTCTCCAAGTGCTATGCGCCTAAGATGTTAAGTGTTGGAAAATTTTCCTAGGCGTTGGAATATTTTCAAATGTGAAGAAAGTGCAAAATGGTGAGTGAAGGGGGTAAAATATGCTAGGCGCCTTCATAAAAAAATTTCTAAGTAAAGTTGATATTTTCACAGGCAAAATGGATCGAGCTGGATACAAAATTTTTACGGCAAAATTTTCCAAAGAGATGATTTCAAAAATTTCTAAGGCACAAAATATTTTCTCCCTTAGAAAAATGCCTAAGTCTGGAGAAGTGGTAGAATTTTCCTGAAGCACGAGCAGAGTTGCCAGGGATGAAGTCAGTGATGCTAGCTCCGCAGGGTCGATAAAATTTTTCCAAGTCAGAGCAAAATTCTCAGAGAAGATCGAAGAACGGATTTAAATTTCACAGGGGAATATTTTCTAAGGTTCAAAATTCGAGAAAATTAAATGAACCCGTTCGTTGGGCACCCATGAATTCAACGCGTTCTGGAGAAAATTTTCTTCTGGGTATCGAAGATTGTCGATGAGGAGTTGATTTTAAGGTCTTCCACAGTTTGTCGAGGATTATGGGATGAAGATTTCAAGCGGGCACCAAGTTGATGAATTTCCTAAAGGAAAGTTGAAAATTTTCTAAGGCAAATGTGAAGAAAACGTATTTTCAAGGTGAAATTCTCCAGACGATGGATTTGAAAGGAACTGCCTAGGTGAGTTTGCTTAAATCCTTCGTGAGGATAGTTTACTTGAGCCAGAAATGAATAAAATCGAGGTTATCAGAGCTCCAGCAGGTGAAATGAAGTTCTCAAGGATGGAAATTTGTCTAAGGCATGAACTTGAACACAAAGTTGGCGATGGGCGCTTGAAGGATGGAGCGTGAAACCCTGGTAAGTAAGTTGGATTTATATCATGAAGTATTCTAATACCCCTCTCCTTGCTTGTTTGCAGGAGAAACGTTGAAGCCTGAGCACAATGTCTGGAAGTGGTGAAACACGATGAAGATGAGTTTCAATCTCGAAGGAGGAAAATTTGCAAGAAAATGGCTAAGTGTTGAAGAAACATTTTCAAGGCTTAAGATGAAAAGAAGAATGAAAACCCTCAAGTGGAAGAAATCAAAGAACAACGCCAAGAAAGAAGATCGAGAGCAGTGTGAACGCGTCTACAAATGGAATCTTCTAGAAGGATGATGGTGGACATTATAGCGCATTTATTACCCCTCTCCTCTGTGGCGGTTTTTAGGGCAATATTATTTAGGGCTGAGGTGGCACGATTCTGGCCACTCTATTGATTGTAACCCTAGCCGTCTTTTGGGACTTGGCTAGCTATAAAAGGGGGAGTCCCCCTCATTTGTAATCTCATTAGAATTAGGATTCAGAATCAGAGTAGACATTGAGAGAGCATTAGAGCTAGATAGTGTAGCATTGTAGAGCATTTTTGCATCATTTGGAGAAGAAAGAAAGTTTTCCCTTTGAAAACTTTTGAGGAGATTGTTGTGTAACACATTTTATGATAATAGATATTTTCATTGATGATGGAATTCGTCTTGTCATGAAATGCTAGCAAGGTTTCTTCTTCCTTTCGTATCCAAGTAGATTAAATTCATGCAAGTAGCATACTTTGGTGTGTGATGTTTTATTGAGATAGCTTTGCTTTATTCCATACCACTAGCGGCTTGTTGATGATAAGTTCGCCTTGTGTGGTCGACTGGACATTATCTTGAGTTTAACTTCGGTTATGATTTATATGCTTATATGCGTCGTTGTGATGGTGTATACGTGTTAAATATGGAGTGAACATCTTTGCTGCCATGGTGCGATTTTGCTGAGGGGCATGCTGTCGGCGGAGGCTAAGGTGAAATCCGGTTGAAGTCTATGAGTAAACTCCACATATCACGTTTCAAGATAGACATAAACTTCTTAGGCCTACACCCTTTTAAATTCGGTTCATTTCCGGTTAAATTAGGAAACTTGTGCTTCTTAAGTCATTTGAATCACGAAAACATGATCTCTTACATTTTGTTGTTGGCCGTCCGAACAATTGTGTAGTCCCCTTGACATACTGACAATATCACATCGAGCCAAACTGAGCCTATTCGCACTCAAGGAACCTTGGAGTTGAAAGCATGATCTTACTCGCAATCTTAGCATGCTGAATACTTTGTTCAAGAGAGGATAGAGCGTCTGTTGGGAGACTTTATTCTGTGTTGGTGCGGTCTCAAAAACCACGTCAACAAGTACCTTTTTCACAATCATACCTTCTTCCAGTTCTTCACCAAGACCTCTGATTTGACAACCTCATCAACTCGGAGCAGGAATGTGGCAATGTTTTCTTCTTCCTTCATTTTCAGACTTTCAAATTGACCTTGATGAGTTTGAAGCTTTGCTTGTTTGACCTTGTCATCAACTTCATAGATGTCATGTAGCTTCATACTTCCTTCGTTGTCTTGCAATGCATGATCTTTACAAACTCAAAGTTAGATAAACCACATAAAATAGCATTCCTTGCTTTTGCATTATTCTCGCAAGCCTTCTTTCCAATCTAATCTCTTGGGGGACTTTCAAGGATCTCATATCCATCCACAACTGATTGCCAAACCTCAAATCCTAGGGCCATCAAGTATGCTTCCATCCTTACTTCCAAAAGGAATAATTGGATCCATCAAAGAGTGGTGCTTTATTTAAAGACAATCCTTCTTGAGTCACTAAGTGTGCCATCCCAAATCTACCTCAAGTTGTTAAGCTTCTTCAAAGGAACTTAGCTTTGATACCAATTGAAGGGCACACAATATAC
Organism: Sequoia sempervirens; assembly: GCA_007258455.2. Taxonomy (NCBI): domain Eukaryota; kingdom Viridiplantae; phylum Streptophyta; class Pinopsida; order Cupressales; family Cupressaceae; genus Sequoia; species Sequoia sempervirens. Next base: position 14,411 of record VDFB02326037.1, read on the forward strand.
TGAGAGGGGGGGGGAGAGGGGGGGTGAATCAGTATATCAAATCTATTCAAAACTCTTTAATTCAACATGAATTACCATTAGTCACTTCTCCAAACATGAATAAAAAATAGCCAGTATCAGTCAAGCAACAGAGATGCACACATTCACACGATGAACACCAGATATACATGGAAACCCAGAATGGGAAAAACCATGGTGAGAAGAGCTTCTTGGATCTACCATCCAAATCCAACCTCACAAAAATAATAAATAACTTATAATCATGAAGTAGGCACCAACCTACCAGAGACATCAATCCCTTGTTGCATTTATAGGCACCAACCTACTAGAGACACCAATCCCCAATACAAAGATCTGAGCACCAACTCAATAAGTAAGACACTAGTCCTACCGGAATACAAAGATATGATTTGTGGACCTTCACGACTGATAACACAGCTTGCACTTGATTTGATCAGCCTTTAGACACTCTCCAACACAACATATGATCTTCTAATAATGTCGCACAATGATTGTAATGCAACTCACATTACATCACTTTGATATTCGCATTGAAGCCCTAATTACATAGCATTCTTGCACTCACAACTACTTAGGACGGATCCTAGACATCTATATATATGAATTGCATTTACAATCATATTGATCTATCGGCCCGAAACATAGAAATAATATCTATAAGTCAACCACACAAAAACTCCTTAACCAAATGTGTCTAAACGTGTAATAGGCCAGGTCCAATAGCCCACATGCTACTCTAGAAGATAGAACACACTATGTGGTTCCCAATGTAGACTTATCTAGTCCTAAAGGTCATCCACACATTGCCTCCGGAGAGCACACACTGCAAGCCTTTGCCGCATCGATCCGGAACATCAACCTGGTTAATTAACCAGTATAGTGGCCCCTCTGACACTTCAAACTTTCTACCTGATGAACATAAATTCCGGAAACTCTAGAATAACTCTAGAATAAGAGAAACCATGTGTAGACATACTTGTTGATGTGTTTTTCGTGACCGCACCAACACAGAATAAAGTTACCAACGGCGACTCTATCCTCTCTTGAACAAAATCTCCTGCATGCTAAGATTGCTAGAAAGATCATGCATTCAACTCCAAGGTTCCTTCATGCAGTGGAAAGTCTTAGTTGGCTTGATGTGATTTGTTGGTATTTCAAGGGGACTTACGTAATTGTTCACTCCAGAGGAAGGGGTTTTCAGGATTCAAAGGATTTATCATGAAGCTCAAATTTCTTAAACTAACCAGGAAGTACTGAATTTAAATGGTTGCAGGGATAGAAGATGCTATGGACTAATCTATGCGTGGGACGTGGAGATCAATTTTCACAAGCCTCAACCAGATTTCGCTTTGCCTCACTTCGGATAGCTTCCACAGAACTGGTGCAATCTTCAAAGGAGTAATCAAAGGTATTCAAATCACGATTCAGCATGAAGACACCATCACAATGACGCATGCCAACATATAAACCATAATCGAAGTTAAGTTCACAATGTTCCAATTGACCACGCAAGGTGAACCCACCGTCAGCGAGCCCACTAGTGGTATGGATAGACGAAGTTTGCTCAAATTGAAGACCACATTCCATAGTTACTATCTACTACTTGCATGAAACAAAATCTATTTACTTTACTTTAAAATCCTACTTGAAGTAGAAGGACGAAGAAACCTCGCTAGCTACTCACAACAAAAGATGAGATCATCATCAATGAAAACTCTTTTTATTGAGAGAGTGTTCACAACAATTTCTTAAAAAGCTTTAAAGGAAAAACTTTCCTTCTTCTTCAAACTACACTATCAATCTCTACTAAGCTATCTCTAAGTTGTCTCTCTATCTTCCTATCTCTGAGCTAATCTAATGAATTACAAATGAGGGGGGGATGCCCCTTTTATAGTTGGCCAAATCCAGTGGACGGCTCAAATTCAATTACAATGAAGGGCTCAAATCGAGCCACATAAACCCTAACCCTAAAAACCGCCACCAAGAGGAGTGGGGTAATAAATGAGCAATTAATGGCTGCATCCTTCTAGAAGATTCTTGTCCAGATACGTGTTCCCACTATTCCTTTTCTGACTGCAAACTAGATGAGTCTGGTCGCCACTGCTTCAATTTCTTGGACTGGTACGACAAGCACGTTCTCAATCTAAAACTTCAGCGAGGCTGTAAATTTTTAACCTATTTGATGGTGATTTTCCTCCTTCCTGGCACTGCATCTTGAGTTGTACGAAGCACGTTGGAGAACATATTTTGGGTCATCGAAGGATTTTACACTTAAGGAGAACTTCTTTACTTTGTTCTTCAATCTGTCATGATACCAGTCTCCAACGCCTAGGCCTTCATCTTTTCCTCGGTCCTGAACTTGAAAGATTTTCTTGTCCTGGATTCAATCATTCCTCCTTGCCACTCGCCTGACTGCGTTGGGTGCAACACTTAGCCTTTTCTGATAACATCTCCCTTCACGGTTTGCGTGCAACTGAGATTTCGTGGAGGAGCTCGAAACACATAACTTTATCTCCTTTCAAGGTTGTAATATCATCTTGGATTACTTGTTTCATTGCTTCAAGTCATTGTGCTCTGGCCTCGGCGTTCATCTTGCAAAACAAACAAAGAGAAGGACATCAAAACACTTTACAATATAAAAATTCACTTTACTCACCTGATATCCATGTTCTGATCTCCAAGGTCTGAGTGATCAAGTTCATCCTTTTCTCTAGCCAACTTTGCTTTCTTCATGATTTTTCATCATCTATTGGCTGGGCATACAACACCTGTGCTTCATATTTCAATGCCTTAGACAAATTTCCAACCCATCTGCCTTAGAAATAATTTAATTCCTCTAGAAAATTTCATCAACCAGGCGCCCGAGTAAAATCTCCATCTTAAAGTCTCCGATAGGGCGTGAAGAATTTCAAAATCATCTCCTTGTCGAAGATATCCAATACCCAGAAGGAAATTCTCTTAGAAAACACCAAATTCATGGGTCTACAAACGAAGGGGTTCATTTAATTTTTAAATTTTATAC